>CM056997.1:49186799-49441385 GCA_029891345.1 Dryococelus australis | reverse complement strand
TTGTATCTGATTTTATTTAATTCTGTTAAACGTGGTTATATATTCAAATCGTGTACACAGATGATAGTAACGTAAATTACTTCAATTATAATTTCATACTCTACCAAAAAGTAATTGGGCACCTGTCCACAATGAGTGTTCGGTGGTTGTCACCCTGTTAGAATCTCGTAGGGCCACCTCTTGAGGCTATAACAGCAGCAACCCTGTCTGGCATGTTCTCTACGAGTGTGTGCAGGACATCCATAGGGATTCGTCGCCAATCCTCTTGCAACCAATCCATGAGTTGAGCAATGGATTTTGGTCTCGCCTGACGATCCAATTCATTCCAAAGATGTTCTATAGGGTCGAGGTCGGGGCTCTGGGCGTGTCAGTCCAATTGACGAACATTGTTGTTGGCGTAACATTGCATAATTGCCCTTGAAACATGGCACCTGGCATTGTCATCCTGGAAGTAACACTGGTCCATTCCGTAAGAACGCCACTATGTTGGGAGCATTTCATTAGCCAGAATGTTACAATAGGCCTCTATGTTCATGCTACCACGGACAAATACCAGCGGCCCTACGCCGAAGGCCGTGAAACACAAGTCAACTGACGTACTGAATTACCTATCTTCATGGGTGCCCAATTAATTTTTGGTAGATAGTGCATTAACAAAGCATTTAACAGTTCCCTCGAAAATACTTAACATATAAATATGATGCTACGGAGCCAGTGCTGCCACACTTGATCATACAGTTTTTCCTTTCCAGTGAAAGGGTAAGTTTTGTTCATTGCACGGACACAATATTGTACAGGATCATTTTTTCTTGTTATGTTTCTCTGTTTGCTGACCGCTTGGTAATTTTCTTCGACAACACCAATCAATTTAGGTTAACCACGTTTTTTAACAGCCTGATTATTATAAACCAGCTATGGCCTCGCTATTGTGTAAGGCTGCGTTTCATTATCTGCAAGAGTTTAGTTAAAAGAATAATAAAGAACATTTCTTTTGTTTTTGCTTCAGAGGGGCATTTATTTAGTCTTAAGGCGGGTTTACGATTGACTTAACAGAATAAGTGTGCCGTGTCTTTAAGATATGAATCAATTTGTTCAAGTGTATTAGTTTATGACTGTCGTATGCGGGTCTTGACAGGCCGGGTGCGTTCTTGGAGACATAAAATGTAATGATTTCTTATCTTAAGTACAAGTCAAGATGAAGTAACCTATCGGAGCACAGCAACAGTTGTTGGTGGCAAACTGTATTTTCAACTTGTATTTAGGTCATGTCGTATTGTGAAATTGTATGAATGTAATTCTTTTGAGAGACAGTATTTTCTCAATTTAAAGAATAGTTCATGGTCATGCTTTCTTTCATGGAAGAGGTTATTGAATTCGCTTTAATGAACCTTTTCAGATGGATTGATATAAATGCCTAATTTTGGCATCAGCTTCCTTCCTGTAAGATTTCACGAGTTTTAAAAAAATGATTATACAAGCAGTAACCACAAATAATTAAATACAGCAAAAGTCAGATGTAACAAGTATGTTTTATAACAAAAGGCTCGCTACAATGATAACTTATTGGCACCGTCAATTGCCGATATACTCAGTGGGAAAAAGATGTTCGTAATAACAAATGCAGTGAAGGCTTATTTTCGCTATAACGATAGCTTAAATAGCCGCACTCAGTAGTTTCCTTCAAAAACAAAGCAAAAAGAAATGATCTAACAAAAAGTTTTGGTTTCCATGTGTAAACTTTGTGAAACATGGCAACACCGCACAGCTTGCCTGTTGTGGCCGCGTGGCTGGTGCTGTGCTGTCCAGTCTGTCACCGGCACCGGCATTCGACTGCGTTACGTTGCGTGCTACTTGTGCACTGTGTATTTGTGTGAACGCAAAGTGAAAAGTTTCAATATCAGCCAAAGCTTAAAGTGAAATGCAACGTGAATATCTGTCCTTAAAATAAAATCGAAAAATTTACCTATGGATTTGTGTTTTTACTTAAATTTCTTTGAATCCATCATTAGGAATTACCTCTTTTCTTTTCATGCAAAAATATAGAATGCTGCCTATACAGGAGACTTTTTGGGGAGAAAAAAAATGGGTAAATTGTAAAAACCTTCCTGGCCATAATAAAATGACATCTATGATGAGACTGCATCGTCACCGAATAGACTTGAGAGTACAAGTAAATTATTCATACGTGCTATTATTGCACTTAACAGCTGCTAAGAATTGGGTAATCTGATCGCCGGCATATTGTGCAATCGATTCGCAGGCAAACATCCAGATTAAATTCTGTTACGGGAATGTTTCTGTTAGTTGCAATTTCCCTGACTTCAAACGGAAGCATTTCTGTGTTCCCAATGGTACGCAAGTGATGAAACAGCTATTATTCCAGTTCCAGGTATTTAACATTTTGCCTCGCAAAGCACTTTTTTTGGGCAATTTTTACAGTGTATATTTCCCCCCGCACCAGCACCGTACCTTTCTATCGTCGACCAACTGCCCTTTTTCCATGTTCACGTGCATATTCCACAACCATCAATTAAAATTTTGCATAGTAACTCGCTCGTTCCTTTTCCATTATCACGAGACCATGTTCCAATTGGCACTTTTTGTTACCAAAATACTCATGTGAGCTGTTTGTCAACAAAATCTAAGACATATTTTTGTAATTTGCGATTTGACAACTTCGAAGTTGACAAATTACCAAATCGCAGCCACATCAGATTTTAATTTTGAAATTATGATAATACCGAAATAATATAGCATTGCATGCTAGGTTGTTTCGACCAAACCTTACAAAATGCCATACACAAATGAAGAAAAACGAAACTAGAAACAAATTGGAACATGGCCTCACGATTGTTTATCTGTGAAGTGGGAAGCACGAGAGAGAGAGAGAATGAACTGAAGCTCTCAATATGGTACCGGTGGCACAGCTGTAAACCACGTCACCAACTGGCAAGACGTAGGGTCTCATTAGTCACGCGCGCACATCACAATTGTACTGTTGATGAAGGATGCCTGCAAGTGCAATCACTTCACGGGAGTGTGTAGTTGACAAATGTCAGTTGTTACCGTACGTGAACAAACCTCAGGACTTAAAACAGTGCCATGTAGCCTGTACATGCTAAAAGACAGTATGCATTGTATGTGGTACTACACATAGCAATTGTTTGGGTGACATTATTTATGAAAGTTACCATTTCATAGTACGGAATATGCATTTGTGGACATTATTGTTTCGCGATATTCGGAAAACATGTTACTGTTTTTATACTAATATTAACGTCGCGTAAATTAGAGTAGCAACCAGGCAGGCGATTTTAAGATTGCCAAATATTATTTTATTATCATACAGTATAAGATGAGTACACATAGAAATTTTAAGGGCATAAATTACGTAACTACCTTTCACACCTGCAAATACAGCGTATACATTTGGAGAGTTGCTAGCTTTCTAAGAGGTCCTGTCATTTGTCATAAGGGCAAGCTGTTAAAGGGAACAAATATTGATTGTTATTTCAAGAAAGTGTGATTGTGACAGTTTTTTTTTTAAAGTTTATTGTTTATTTTGGTGCTAAACTATCACACATTTTGCTAATTAATGTTTATCTCGTAAATCAATCTGCATTTTTATAGTCACTAACAAGACTGATTTTTTTGTTAACTTTTAATAATGTATTAAAATTTCTTCACTCAATTTTAGCAAAACCATGTGCCATATGACAGTTGTGCATAATAATTTTGCATGAAGACGTCGCAGTCTGTCTCCATGTTCCTGCCCACAGCCACTGCCGTGGTGACAGGAAGCGCCATGACCTTGACCGACCTTGCGCATGGATACATCTACGTGCATTGTGCGTTGCCTTGCCACCCTCCCCGTTCCAAAACCTTTCATGTGTCACACCTGTTCTCTGCTAGCGATTGAATTTTATGCCATATAAATTTAATTTTAACGAGTTCTGAAATCAGTATTTTTACTTTTTGGATTGTGCCATTTAAAGTATACAGCAAGAATAAAAAATTTTTAATGTGGGATTAAAATTTTTTTTTTTTATAACGAAAGTCAGCTATAGCGACAACTTTTTGTGCTGATATAAACTATCCTTACAACGGACTTTCACTGTATATGTAAACAGTTCATTAAGTTATTTCGGTAGCATACATCATCTAGGATTTTCATTGGCTAGACTTAACAGTTGCTACTTCAATCTAAACTGTGAATCTTCTTATAGTATGCTTCTTTCCAGTGTGCTTATCGAATCATTAAGTACAATTCTTAGTTCTTCAGTCTTTAATCTTAAACCGACCTTTATACCGCTTGCATTACTAGCGGCATATATTTGTTTTGGGTGAATATCCCCTAAATTTAACCAGATTTGTGTCTTTATTGCATTAACGTCCCTGTAAGACTGAAATAGGACTGCATAGCCTAATTGTGTATATGACATTTTTTGTCGCCAATGATCTGAATAACACACTGCAGAAGTATGTCGGTTGAAACACGGAACATCATGTACGTACGTACATACATACACACATATGTATACCCACACATATTACATATATACATACACACACCAATCTAAAGGATCTGCAAAAGTTGTATCAATTCTTGATACAGTAATTGCTTAGTAACCCATTTGCAAATTTTTTATTCGACTCCAGTTAAAAAGTAAGTCAAGAATTCAAGCATAGCTCTCTACTTACAACAAAATTTTGCCTTATAATCAAATGCTATACATCGGTAGGATTTTAGCGTTATACAGGTTTCCTACAAATACTATGTTAAAAGATTTGTAATTCCTATATCAAACAAATATTGGCACTTAAAGAACAATACTACGCAATTTACATTAACGTGAGCACTTTTTAAAGCCCTCCCAGCAAGAATATATAAATAAAAAATTTTATTTTGCAGCCTCAGACTTTTGAGAGATATAAAATGTACACACAGAGTTTATTAGTCTCATGGCAATTTTCATATCAATAATTCCAAAAGGATACAAATAACAATTCACTATTTCTACACGACCCATATTACAGTATTTTGACATGTACAAGCCACCATGATTCTGAGTGTCTAAAACTGGAAAAATAATCTAGTGATACTTTTTTTAAAGCAAGAGATTTGTTCACATACAATAACTGATGTTTGGCAACTATGTGCTCCCGTTCGGCAATAGCAGCCATCCTCGGCAAAGGCGCAGCTGTGGATGCACGCGACCGTGATATTGCCAAGTTTTTTATAGTTGTGTCTGCACTAATTGCTTATTCACTTTTTCTCGTGCACACTTCCCAGATGCACATACGTAATAACAATGGGAAAGGAACAAGCAAATTATGATGCAAAATTTAAATTTAAAGTGGTGGTATGTGCATGTCAAAATGGAAGAAGGGCAGCTGGCAGACTATTTGGCATTGGTGAAAACAGTACGTTGAAAAAATTGCTTATAAAATCTGCCCTGTGAGGAAAAAAGTGCAAATACTCAGAACTGAAAAAAGAGCTGCTATTTTACCACATGCTCACTACTAGGAACAATATATTTTCTGTTACCACAAAACTACTTAATTGTGAAACTTGCAGACGATTCAATCGCACAATTGTTAGCAGCTATTCAATGCAATAGTATAGCACACAAAAATACAACTTCTACTCTAAGATAATTTCCTAAGGATGCAAGACATTTAGTGTCATTTTATTGAGGTAAATTTTTTTTTGTACTTTTAAACTTTTCCCCTCTCTTTACTTCTTCAAAAAAGTTACAGGTACAGGCTGAACCCCATATTTACATGGAAGAAACGAGTATATAATGTACAGACTATACATGCCAAAATGCTGTACTTAGTATACTATTTTACTCTCTCTTCTCAAAAATATACAAAATCTATGTTAATACATACAATTTCAACAGATGATAGCTGTACTGTGTTAGTTTCAGCAATAAACAGATTCCCATTAATTATAATGCATTCTATATTTTAGTTTTATCACACTTTTACAACCCATAATGCTGCTGCATTTCCTTCTCTCTTAATTGTTAAAAGTAGTATCCTATTTTGTCTTGTTACACATTACAAATATTTTTGGTGCAATTGAAAGTAAAAACACGATGAAGATAAAAATTACATTATGGCAATTATAATATAGACAAATACACAAAATTGTATGTTAAAATATATAAAGCTTTGTATGCAGTGGTTATTCTTGATAGTTACATTAGAGTAACAAAACCCCAATTTATAAGGCAAAATGCACATAAATAGGCATTACTTAAAGTAGACTATTTAAAATGTATAAAATTAAAAGCTAGCAATGCATTACCAGTACAAACAACAATAATAAAACTAAGCTTATTGGGAAAAAAAAAAAAAAAAAAAAAAAAAAACTAGCTAGCTAAAAATGATAAACTGCACACATTTCAGTACTTTAAAGTCAGCCTGAAAATTACAAAATAATTACAATATAGCGATAATAAATTTCTACATCTTTCTTCTCAACATAAGTTCGTGTGTGCGATTTGTCCGCACCATCTCATGATAGAACTTCTGCTGCTTCACTTTCTTGCCAATCCTGAGGAAAAAATTAATCCATTCACTAATCAATTACAAAAACTAATTTATAGGCACTACCTAGCTGTCTAAGCCATACAATACATTATTACTTCACTATCTTCAGAGATTGTACAACATGAACAAAAACAATATCTAGACGACTGTTTGACTATTAAATTGTGCTTGACTAAGAAATTAAGAATAAATTTACGTTGATAGATTCTGTACGACCAACTAAGATAGTTATACAGCGTAAAACTGGGATGAGGTAGGGAAGATCCAGGATTTCCAAAGTTTTCACATAAAAATTTACATGCCCATTCCACCCAATACAAAATTGTAGAACAAGCCTGGTTTAAGAAACATTTATATAAACTCTTTTCCTTAACAAAACTGTAAAATTACATATGATTATTAATGTGATCTTTGAATGAATAGCGCAATGGGAGTGAATGACTAGATGGAGAGCTCCATCTAGTCATTCACCCCCAATTGCACTATTCATTCAAAGGTCATGAATGTCTAAAAATCTCCATCTAGTCATGATTATAATATTGCCTACATATTCTAAAATGTATTCAAAGCAAACCAGTTATGAATGAATATAGAAGTGAGCTGCACTGACTTTGGAAGACATCACCAAATGTAAGGTAAGTGTACCCTATATGGCCTAACTAAGGTTCAGAAATCTCTTGTGTTTAATTGCAGATGACGGTCTCGTAACAACTGGACTCAAACAAGGAAACACACATACGTAATAGCACATACAAGATTGCTAGAATATCAAGACAATACGGAACACACAACAAAATATCTGTTACAATGTGTACTGCGTGAACACTGTGCGTTTCTGCACATTTATCGTAGTTATAGCCTTTGGTTGTGAGATATATTCATGGTGTTATGATGTCACATACATTTTCCACAGAATACACCAATATGGCATTTGATGCTCAACTGTAAACAGTAAAGTATGGAAACAATAATAATTTTTTTACTCCTGAAAGGGTTATTCATTAATTTTGCACCTTTCACATTTCTAGAATTACTCTATAAATATTGGGAATAGGACCCATATTTATATGGAAATTTCATTCTAAATAATTTGAGGAATAAGCATTGTGAATGGCTGTAACTCCTCGTAAACCACCATGTGTGTGTGTGTGTGTGTGTGTGTGTGTGTGTGTGTGTGTGTGTGTGTGCATGTGTGTGTGTGCATGTGCATGTGTGTGTGTGCATGTGCAGTTGTTCCGATAGTATGTTTTCTGATACCCCGATACCAGTGCCGATACCTATGCCCATCACACTGTATTTAAGAAAAAGTATTATAGTTCATAATTCATTAAAAAACATTTTTCCTCGACTTGAATAAATTAAGAAAATATAGTCTTAAAATACAGTATATAATTTATTGTAATCCGACACCAAATGCAAGCTGACTTAAAACTTCCAAACCCTCTGAAAATGAAAAATAATATGACACCAAATGCAAGTCAAATTTAAATGTCCCGCGCACACTATCAGCTAAGAGCCGACAGAGAAGTTATAGATCTGGTAATGTCAGGGCTGTTGGTTTTTTTTTGGGCGTGATTGTAAAGAATTGGGGGGGGGGGGGGGGGATGGAGACGGGAGAATTACCTCTCCTTTCCATGCCGCTACTTGTTGGTGATACCTTGCATGCGTGGCATCTTTCTTTTAAAGTACTAATTAATCATATTTTACTGCAAAGAAAACATGTCATTTTGAGACAGAAACAAGGCAATTATAATTGATTTCTTCACTGTTTTAATAATAAATGATTCAAAGCCACGTCCTCTGATTTTCGCCGTTGTGAGTTACACTGCATTCGGCTCAGTGTTTACCTACCCATTATTAGATGTTAAAAGGTGTTGAATAGGCACTTACATATTACCAGTTTATTCAAAGATGCGTGTCTATCAAAATAAATTAATATAAACCATCAGATTTCCCAGCAAGACGTTACTGAAAATGAACTTGACACTTATAAATAATACAAGTTGCTTGATGTTCAAACATTTTTTGCTGACAAGTGGTAGAGTATATGCTTTTGGGCATATAATTTTATTCGCAAAGATGCTGCTCTTTGAGCTAGATATATATTAAGTTTTAAAGTCAAGTCAATTTTACGCCAGATACAATGAAACACCAACCTTACGGGATAAAGCTACCTTTAATCACAAAAGAAAACATATTTGTAAATAATAATTCCTCGTTAAAATGTTCTGCATAACATTTTCAAGCAAAACCATTTGCTTTGAAATACAAGTGATGATAGGAGCAACTATTTTGAGCGATGCATGATCTCACTATGTGTTCGCCAGGCACACATTTGCTCTACGTCGGCTGACCACGCATGAACTTCAGTGTGAAGGCAAGGCAAGCAAAGTGGGCGTGGCTGAAAGAGAGAGGATGCGCTTTATCTTTTGCTAGAAAACAACTTCTCCTCTCTGTGGCATGTATTGTTTGTGAGGGGAGGAAGGAATGTACGTGGCCGAAAGAGACAGAAAGAGGGGAGAGAGAGAGGATGCTAGGTCGCCACGCTCATTGCTATAGGTAACCACTTCTCCTCTTGGAGGCATGTAGGGGAAGTAGCAGGCCAGACCAGAACAAGGTGTCCACGCCACACGACTGCAGTATCAACAGACGTATTGGGAATACAGGATATTAGACAGCATGTCACAGAGCAGTTATAAACAGCAGTGCGCCTGATTTATTTCACATCCAGTTACTAGCTGTTTGCATAAACAAGCTTAAAAATGATAATTGCGGAAAATTTTAGGCGACGGGACCTGATATACTCCGATCAGTGCAACTTGTGATAAACGATAAAAGGTTAATTGTTAGTGAATGCTATTTAAGTTCTTATTTTTCTTCTATTTTTGTAACGTGCGGCATATACACACCAAAATATGGTAATGTTTGTGTCTCAAGAAAGTAATAATCTAACCTCACTGTCTACAACTGATACTAATGTATTGGCCCAATACCATACCCGATACATAGTATCGGCATCGGAACAACTGTGTGCGTGTGTGTACGTATACACACATATATCTCTCTCGTCTACATAGTTTATTCCAAAATGTTTCCAAACCTCGCTCGCCATGATAAATGTCCACCAACATATGAAATTATTAAAAAGTTTGCAAGACTGACTGCTACTTATTGAAAAGCAATCATAGTTAACATTTTTTAAAGTAGTAATCATTTAAAAGGCTCCAATTTTAAAATGCAGTATTATTGTGGTAAATTCACAAACAATTTTTTTTTTTGGAAAAACAAAGAAGTTAATATACATTTTACACTAATAAATCTCAATGCGAAGGAATTATGAGATATTAGACCAGCAGTATCCACATAATATCAATATCATCTGCATCCATAAAAAAAGTCTCTCTCTCTCTCTCTCTCTCTATATATATATATATATATATATATATATATATATATATATATACATATATATATATATATATATAGACACACACACACCTATACATACACACACACACAGACCAGACACAGACCAGTTCAGGTCTGTGTGTGTATTAATTTCTTGCACACTTTACACTTGCCTTTGCATTTTTCTCTCAACATAAAATGTCCAGATGATAGACACTTTACGGTCTTTTACTTTGGCTGCAGCATATTGAATAATTTATGAGACTAGATATTTTATGAAAACAGTCCCTTTAATGCGTCAATTTAGATATCACACATTTGTTTCACGCACATCTGTCAATGTAAATAAACAAGCGGTGCTGCTGCCATAAACTACTGCACACATTCAAGTTGTGAGGATTCACTTCGCACAATTGTTACTAGCGTTTGGAGGCGGTTTGTGGGCGAACTCCCTGTGGCTTATCTCGAAGTACATGTTTTACTGCTTGCGAAATCTTTGGAATATTTGTTTACATTTAGTTTCACAAGAAAATAAATCCTTAATGTGTTTACGTGCATTGTTGCATGTAGAACTATGATTTCAGAGATTTAAAAATTGCCTCCAGACGAAAGAATTTTTTCATCTCTAGAATTTACCAATATTCCCGAGACTCGCGGATGAATAGATTTTCACAGTGCTGAAGTAAACTCGTGTAAATAATATAGGAGAAGAGTTCATTCTTGTGGAGAAAGTGCATTTTGTGAGATATCATGCATTTGTTGTATTTCATATTACAGTAAAACCCCTCCACGATGACCCCCTCTATTATGACCCAATCCTGCGGAACCATGAAAAGTTTGGGTCGAAAAAGTTGAAAATTTAAGGCACATCTAAAAATAGATACTGTAATCACTCGCCAACCGCAGTATCTCGAGTTTCAGTTATGCGTGGATTTGTTTTTGTAGACCTTTTCTCCAACCACAAGTTTCTATTATCCATGGTTTTCAGTCTATGCACAACTAGCACTTACTGATGTTAGTTGTTGCACACTTCTCAAGCTGCCGTCATTAACTTTGACAATTGTTGTCCCAAGCAGTGTGAAGCAATAAATTACTTAATGCCGGAAGGGGATAATGGTGTATGGTGTATAACGAGGCAGAAAGGGGGGGGTTGCAAGCTGGGTCAGTAAGGATTCTTTGTCCTAGTAACATGCCGCCGCCTTTGCCTTACCCTCCCTGTCTTTTTTCGCTTCCATTATCCCTCCTTGTTTGCTGTAAAAACAGTGCCACATTGCACAGACTAGTTTCTTAATCAGTGAATGTATAACTTCAAATTTAATTCAGTGTCCCTTTTCTTAAAGTTTGTGTGTGCCCATGCCTACGTAATATGCTAGTTTTTTTTGGTGGGCATTTGTTTGTTTCTTGTGAAGTCAATTTTATGAGTAAAGTGAATAAAGGTAGGTAAGTGTGTGCAAATAAAATGTGTTCTTACATTACCATATTTTGGCGAGCAAGGCTGTGTGCTTGTATATGTCACGTCAGAAGTTTTTGATGAAAAATTTGGGATAATTAATATTTCAAGTAGACAGCTCTAAATTGTTATATTCCTGTAAACATTGCAGGGCCTCATCGTGCCAGTGCAGAGGCCAACACATCGGTTGCATTTCGTATAAAGTCAACACATTGACATGAATCGCATCTATCAGCATGTTTCATCAACACCGGGCCACTGTTACGAAGCGAACCGGCCCTGTAATGACGGCACTGGCTCCCGCCTGCCAGAATAATCTTGTAGCGACTGACTGACAGCTGCCCAGCCCCGAGGATCTAGAACCAATCGACAGATGAGAGTTGCTGCACCTGGCTGCGCTGCAGAGGATCTAGGCACTCGCCCAGCTACGTGTGCACTGTAATGTATTCACTACTAGCCCCAGCACACGAGCGATCCAATGTATCTTCATATATATCATCAATAAATAAAGTTCTGTGTTTTTCTTCAAACATAAGGCATCTTCAACAGTGTTTAGTTATATTTTAATAATCCAAGTCTAATCTTTAACACACTTTCAATGACCATGCCATACAGTGTTTAGCCTTCTTTGTTATGACAAGAGGTGGTCCAATATGGCTTTCTTGGGTATCAAATTAATCAGGAGACGTACAGCTATTAAAATATACATACATATTTATATTGAATGTAAAAAGTGTTTTTTTTTATGTGGTAGAGACGATTGAACATGAACTTCATGCAAAAAATGGCAAGTTTGGGTGCATAGGGGTTAGGGGTGGATCAAAATCGGCCAAAAATTTTCCAAATTTTTTATTACGACCCTATTCTCGGGAACTGTGAGGGATCGTAATAGAGAGGTTCTACTGTATTTCAAGCTTTAACTTGTATTTTGGTGTTATTTAGTTTTATTGTGATTTACCACAAAATTGTGCCTCTAGCAAGAGGTCATGTATTTGTAGTAATCTGGGTTTAATGCTTTGATTCTTGGTCTTCCGATTCTCGATTATACGATTCGTAACGAACCGCGGGTATCGAGGAATCGCGGAATTGAGTTTGACATCCCTAATATAATGCGATACACATATAGACCAACACAGCATGTACTTACCTCTTTGTTACAGCATATATTTGTATCTTTAGTCAGAATCCATGTAATTTTTTGAAGTGTTTTCAAGATTTAATTTCCTCAGTTTTTAGCAGACATGCAGGACTACAAAACATAAATTAAACTACAGTGGAACCCTTGTACTACACTTTTCAAGGGGAAAACTGAAAATGGGGTAGTTCAGGGGAAAGTGTAAATGAGGGGGAAGTAAATAAAAGTAAAAAACATCATGACAAACCAAACTTCAAGCTAATTGTTAGTAAAATAACAGCAAATGTATTATACAATGTCTAAACACTAATACGATTTACTATTTGCTGCTTTAAGTGAAGTTACAAAACAATAGGAAAATTAATTTCACATAAATTCTTCAAAATAAAAAAAATAAAAATTTATGCAGCACTCAAAAAATACTTTAGTAACATGTATATGTATTTTTAATCTTAGGTCAGGGCAACTTAATTTAAATTACCTATCAAATAAAAAATATTAAATCCACAGGGTTGTGTACCACATTTCTCAGCATATTTCAATTTTGTTCACATTCAGAAAATTAAAAATTATCAATAAATATAATTTTTACATTCAGCACTCCCTTATTATACTGAGAGTAAAACTGAACTTTTGCTAGTTGCCAGGTAATGAATGTCAGATTAATTGCTTTTAAAAGATTTTAAATACTGAAAGGACAAGGCGAAGTTGCAGTGTGTGCCTGCAAAGCTGCTAATTCGGAGACCTGCAAACACAGACTACTGATGATTATCAGTGCCTGTCACAGCAGGCGGCAGTGGAGTGAAAGCGGCATCTCACTCTCTCCCTCGCTCTTTCCTCTTCCAGTAGACTATTATCTCACAGCAGGGCAGCATCTCCCGCCATCTCAGCCACATCCGTGAGTGACATGCTGTCAGTTCTAGGAATAAGAACGGCAACTGCCGACAAAATCAGCAGCACTCAAGCCTGTCTTACTCCAACATCACCACCCTATTATCCTGTACTTCGCTCCCAACTTGCGAGATAACACAAACAAACTGTGTATATCATGGGAAGGCACTTGCATTTGCAGTGTAAGTTGCGGGAATGTAATGTATTATAAACATAAAGTAAATGGCGGGACCCAACAAAAGTGGTGTATTTGACTGGAAAATGTTATTGGCGGGAATGTAAAATCCGGGTTCCACTATACTCATATATTGAAATGTCTTGAAAAAAGCTGATGCATGCCGTGGGATTCCCTTTTCCACTCTCTCACCTTACCTTTCCTTACGCTACTCTTCTCTGCTTGTTCTACGGGGGACGACGGGTTAGGTACAGCAGGTTTAAGTGCGAATTCCCTGCGGGTCTAATGGGGCACTGGTTGGTGGAAGAGCTGGGGAATACTGGAGGGGAATCAAACCCCAGGGTGAGTTTGATCGTGAAAGTTTCCCTCCCAGGGAGCTTGATCTTACTCTTCGTAAAGGATGTCAAGAAGCACGACTCCAGCTGTCACTAATAAAATAAAATTAGCAAAAAAATGAGGATGATAATGTAATGAGGTGGGGTGAACCAATTACTGCCCTGGGTAGCACCCTAGTCTGCTTCCCTCATGCTCCAGGGCGTTTGTATGGGGCTGGTCTAGGCTTGTGTGCTGGGACAAAATTGATTGATGCAGTTACTACCTTGTAAGTATGCACAGGTTTTGGGGGAATGACTATATTCAGAACCTTTCCGGCGGCAGTGCATATTTGGCAAGTGGTAGGTGGTACTTTAAGAATGGGGCACAGCTGTGGTACAGGCTTCACTATTGACTTGGGTACTGGGGGTGTTAAATAACTCACGTGATCTAGATCTTGCCATGGCCAACAAATCCCAAATAGCGAATCCAAGTAGGAACTGCAGTTTTCAGTAATCTGAGGTACTTTCCTAACTGGGTCGACTGCTCTCACAATTGGCGGAGGAAGGGGTGGCGTATGCTCACTAGGGTGCTCAACGATGGCGAGCTGAGTTATCTCTCTTTGAAGTGTTTGTCGGACTAGACGTCTAATCTGGCTGTTGACTTCCACCTCCTTTCTTAGGCATTAGATTAATGAATGATAAAATAATAAAATTTTAAAATATCTTAATTCGCTCGTGAATGCACAAGTTATTAGGAAAGTGTGTTCACAACCTAGCACCTAACATAGCACTTTTCTCACAACTGTGGAATTAGTTTAGCATTCAAAGTTTAAGTTTACCATGGCTGCTGAGCTGTAAACTAAGTAAATGTCTCTCTTTCTCTCTTTTCTCCCTCCCTTGCGTAGTGTTTCCAAAATGTATGCTGACTATTAAAATTTAGAAACGATTTGAAATCTGAAGTCTTATATTTTATATTTAGATTTATAGTGTGCCTTTTTAAATAAGAGAGGGTGGCTTTAATGTGTTTTTTACCATTGTGTTTAGGTATGAAACCTTAGCTGCAGGATATGCATAAGTATTATAAATAAGTATGTGCACTTGCACAACACTTTTATATTGAAGTCGGGGCTTCTGAAAGTCTAACAGAAGCAAGCCGCACAATGAGTATCTCGCACCCAATTCAATGCTGTGTGAGTACCTAGTAACGCTCCCATGCTTCTAGGCCTCCGATACATAAAATAAGTGAATACA
The DNA here is from genome assembly GCA_029891345.1 of Dryococelus australis. Lineage (NCBI taxonomy): Eukaryota > Metazoa > Arthropoda > Insecta > Phasmatodea > Phasmatidae > Dryococelus > Dryococelus australis. The sequence goes on along the minus strand of CM056997.1, from coordinate 49,426,200 downwards.
GCACACTCCCGTTTATGTTTGCTTCGCTTAACCGGTTTCCAGCTTATCCATGCTGTAACTTCTGCAGTAAGGCGATGGTGTAACAAGTCGTTTAACAAGCAGTGGTACCATGTACGTCTATCGCTGTGCCGGGTGAGCTGATGTTTATCTCTTTAAACTGTCAGCCTGTCACAGAGACCTGTGTGCGTCATCTATTTCCGCCTGTCGCAGCGCATATCTGATCACCTCGAGGCTGTGTCCGAAATGGCAGATTTTGTTGACAATATTATAACATGACCTTATTCTGAACACAAAAATGGTGACGTATTCTGTAATTTGATATTTTGTATTTTCGTATCTAGCAGATGATAGCAAAAGCACATAATGCAAAACTGCCATATTGTTTTTTACCTTCAAAAACACATGAGTTAATGCATAAATAAAATATTTTTAAAACAAATAATTGTTCACAAAATATACTAGGCATGTTTTAAAAAAGCAAGTAAGTGTTGTGCTTTGTTTATACATTTGGCAACAAATTTTTTTACAGTCGTTATTGCATAATTTATTGTTTTCTTATTTATTAATATATTTGCAGCAGTCCAGTGATAATTGTAGAAATGTTAAGTTCATTTTAAGCATTAAATCGATATATAAATATTTTTCACTGTAACGTAAAAATGTGTTGCAGCAAGTGCTAAACAAGTGACTGTCAACAACGTCCGAAGTGAAAATTACCAAATGAAAAATGACTAAATAATGTATTTGTCATTTCAGACATGGTCTCAGTTACCACCTCGTCTTGCAAGTTTATCAATCACTTAGGCAGGGTTGATGTTCACTGTTTGTGGTGTCATTTTTGCAATATGCCAACAAAAGTGCAGAAGAACAGTTTTAACTATGGTGGAAAATATAGAAATAATAAAATAATTTGAGCATGGTGTGTTATAAATAAAAAAAAATACAGTCTGGTGCAAAAAAAAAAAACACTTCCAAGAAAAGCACAGTTTAACTTTTCTTAGTATTTTTTTATATCAAGTGTTTAAATGTTTACAAAAAACTTACCATTTCATTATTTTGAAACTTGTGTGTGTGTTTTTTGTGTAGATCAGTAAAAATTAAATAAGCTCCTACCAATTTAAGATGTACAGAACTCTAAGACGTTTCTACCCAGCCTATTGAGACTGAATGAAAATATGTACATCCTACACTTATTACTTATTGCTAGAGGTGTGTGCTAACCATTTAGTAGAATTCACTATGGTAGTCACGAACTTTGAAACAAATAAATTTAGAATTTCTAAAATGTGTTTTCCTTGTTTTAGAATAAGTTGACATTATGTTCTGCATTTGTATTGTAAGGGTTATTTTTTATTGGGGAGTGTACTATATTATTTAAACAAAAGGTGCCCCATTTTAAGTCTCTTTATTGTCTTTACTACATTGCATTCTAAACTTTCAACTCACTGTGCTATCTCAAGGATGGGCCCATGTCCATGTTGAGGAAGTGGCACGTGCACACACAAGCATGCATGCCCATGCACACACACTACGCACTGCTTATCGCTCCATGCCATCCGCCAAGCACCGGCACAGGCTACCCAATGTAATTGCATTCAACTCTCGATCAATCGTTATTCAGGGGACTGCCAAAAAATGTCCATATAAGCCGGATTTCAGTAGAAGCAGTTTCTGACATGCACATCAACAAAATTCAACTTCTAACCTTATAAAACTTTATGTTGAGTATTGTAAGAACTGTACATTATCTGCAAGTACAGTTTTTAGCTAATAAACACAAAAAAAAAATGGGAATTTCAGAAACAATGTAATTGTAAATAATACATTAAAAGACATTTCACATAAACTCGTTTCAATAATAATAATTAAAAAAAACTAACATCTTAAAATACTGTATATAATGGATTGAAATCAGGCACCAAATGCAAGCTGCCCTGAAACTTTCAAACACTCTAAAAATGAAAATAAATGACACAGAATGTAAGTGAAATTTTGAATGTCCGTCATGGGCTCTATCACTGAGAGCGCATGGAGAAGTTATCGATCTGGCAGCTGAGGATGACGGGAGGGGTGGCGGCAAGAGGATCACCACTCCACGCCGCTACTTGTTGCCAGGTGCCGACACCTTGCGTGTGTGATAAATGTCTGTTGTTTAAAGTAATTAATTATATTTTACTGAAAGGGAAACTTGTAATTTTGAGACGAAAATAAATAAATGAGACGATTATAATGGATTTCTTTACTGTCAAATAATTAATAGTATAAAACCACGTCCTCAGATTTTCCCTGTAGTAAGTTACATTGCACTAGACTCTGTGATTACCTACCCATTATTAGATGACAAAAGGTGTCGAAGAGGTCCTTACATTTTATCAGTTTAATTCAAACATGCCTGTCTATTGAAATAAATTAATATAAATCTTCCGATTTCCCCCAGAAGTTAATGAAAATCAATTTTACACTAATACAAGTCGCTCGATGTTCAAATAGTTTTTAGCAACAAGGGGAATTCAAGTAATACAGTAAAACCCCTCTATAACAACCCCATTTATTATGACTACCTCTCTATTATAACCCAATCCTGAGGAACTGTGAAAAAATTGGGCCGAAAAAGTTGAAAATTTGAGGCACGTCTAAAAATTGATACCTCCCCTTCTCTGTTGTCAGCGCCAGGCAATGCTCAGCCCCTTCCCCTCAAGCAATGGAATGTTTTCCATGCGTGTGCGACAGCCATCTGTTTTGTTATTGTTATCTCTCGCTTGTTCATGGATACAATACTCTTTCTCTTTGTTTGTCTTATTACAAATTGGATTTGTGCACGATTGTTGACGACCCATGCTGGATTTAGATTTGATTACGTTTTAAACTTGATTTTATGAACGATTGTTGACGACCCATGCAATTATTTTGGATTTAAATTTGATTAAGTTTTTGACTTGGTTTTATCAACATTTGTTGATAACCAACACAGTTTTTTGATCTTATACGGACTTACGACATCCGAGAAAATGAGTGGAAAGCGAGCCAGCTTGTGGCTCATGAAGAAGTACGAAATTATCAAGGAAGTGGATGAACAAAAGACTCCGAAGGCTGAGATTATGCTGCAGCACGGCATCCCAAAGTCTACTCTCTTCCCTATCCTGAAGATGGCAGAAGAGATAGTAAATGCAGTATAGAAGGAAGGCCGCAAAGTGCAACTGAAAAATTTGCAACGCACGATTCATGGATATTTAGAAGCTTTGCTAGAATGGTTCAGCCAGGTGAGATCTCAAAACCTGCCTGTAAGTGGCCCAATGGCGCAAAATAAAGCTGACGAACTGTTGAAATATTCTGAACTCATTTACACAATGTATAATTTACATTAATCAGCACTTCATAGTTCATACGGTATTATTTGTGATTAAACATTTCACAATATTTGAGAATTTTAAAAACATTTTGCGTCATACTGTACTGTAAAGTAATCACGTTTGAAAGTCCTTGTATTTCATCGTTGTTACAGTTTGCGTATCTTTTCATACGCCTCAAGCCAATACAAACATTGCCATGAAAGTTCATTTAATGTCACAAGTGTTTGCTGTCTTTACCCAGTAATAAAAACGCAACACGTAATCACAGTACAGAAAGGTTTTTAATCTTTGCTGTATACTTCCAAATAGGCCTAAATGGACAATTAGCCAAATGATGTGTCATCCGCCAGAAAATAAAATGCATTAATACAGCAGTCCACATGTGTGTTTTGTTGCCGGGTGGAAACAAAGCCGAGTCACGATCATGAGTGCCGACCGAGCGGTATTGATAGCTCACGTAGACTGGAAGGGATAGTTAGCTAACCACCCTCCTCCCTTCCCTCTCCGACCATCTGGCCAGTCCAAAGTGAGAGCACGGCGCGCACACACGTATTGCGCAACACCACCTAAAATTTTGATCGCTACGTGCCTCATAGCAATGTATGACCCAAGAGACCTGCGTAATAGATCTTTAATAACATAACTTTATATTTTAATAATACATAGTTTAATCTTTTCATACACTTTCAATAGCCATATCATACTGTGTTTAGGATTTCTTTTTTTATGACAAGGGGTGGTCCAATATGCCTTTCTTGGGTATCAAATTAATCAGGAGACATCCAAATTGACAACTGCTTAGTGCCTCCTGGCACTGGGTGTCACAGCGTGGTGCTAGGCTTGGGTTTACAGGAGCCCCTCCGTCTCCTGGGAGCTGCGCTCGGGGGTCTCAGCCACTGGAACTTAGCAGGTGGCCGCCATGGAGTCCCCTTGTATTGCCCCGTTGAGACTAGGACACAGCAGGCACGTGGCCTACTGGATGCCGCGGTGTCGTCTCGTGTCGAGCGGGTGGTGGTGTCAGTAACCAACTGACCAAGAGCACTGCTAGCCCCAGGTGGCAGTGCATGGGATGTCGGGATTGAAGAAGATGCTCGCTCGCCCAGGGCGGTAGGCTGGGACAGTCGGGTGGAGGGCAGTGACAGACTCGCCCTGCCGACTAACGTCACAACCATGTCGAAGTCAAGGACTGCAGCTATTTCTCCGCTGACGTGAGCAGTCCCCACGACTGGCTAGGCTGCGGTTGATGCTCGGTGTGCTCCGTCCGGCTGGAAATACATAGACTCAGCACAGGGAATTGCGCTGTCGCTGTCCTGGAGGCAGGCCTGTAACGAGGTGCTGGAAGACAGCAGCCTCCGCATTAAGCGTGGACTGGGGCGCGAGAATGTTGACACAATCAGGGGTGACTGTAGCCTCGGTGGTGAGCTGGTCCAACGCAGGTGGCTGGACTTCGTGGACGCTGTCTGTTCAGGGTGCTGCCCTTGTAGAGGATGGCGGCTGCTAAGCAGGGTCGACTGCGATGATGTCCGTCATTGTTGGCCACTGGTTGACGGAGTTCTTCTTGTCGAGTGCAGGCATTGAAGGCTGTTCTTCCGATCTGCTGGACTTCTCCAGGATATCTTGGTTATACTTGGGATCCACTTTTCAGGATACTTCGCGAACTTAACAGGGGTGCATGGCACAGTCCTAATCAATGTTCCCACCTTTCTTGTGTTAAGGGACGGTGTCTTAACTGGTTCGCCAAAATTGCTGGCCGTTTCCACAGACACACTCTCCCCTGGTAGCTAAAGATTTAGGTTCCTCCTGGCAGATGGATGGAGGGCGCTGTTCCTTAACCCTGTCTGATAGGTTGGGTGGTAATGATGGCAGGTCATACTGGCGAGGTGCCGAGGCAGTTTCAGGATAGGGGCGCATCTGGCCTCAAGTGACTTTTCTGATTTTTCCATGTCTATCCTCTGTCCAGTATATATTTTTTTGGTGTCAGACAACCTTATAGGATCCTTCCAATTTACTAGCCAATCCTGCGCTGAACTGATTGCCCCCTTTGCTCAGTGGATGGCTGCAGAGTAATACAGTCCCTCCCCTGGTGAAAGGATGGACTTCAGCTAGGGGTGGCGGATATTTCCGGCTCATATATTCCTCTTGTTTCTACCGGGCTTTGTTGAAGCGTATCTTGGCTGCGTGACGAATAGCTTCTGGTTGACGCATAGTGGTCTCAGACGCTGTACGTAGCCTCGTATGGTGTCTGGCGCACCAGGCATGACGCCTGGTCTTCTTGACAGATGGGCTCAGGGTTGGTTGACATCTCTCAACCTTGAGCCGTAGTAGCTGCAGCAGCTTTGTAGACTTCCATGATGCAGATTGATGACGAAGAGTCAGTAGTTTGACATTGGAATTGACTCGTGTCTCACCCTGCGGAAATACTCTTTTGTCTGTTTCAATCTGACTGCGGTGGGTCGTGGTGCACGAGTTGCACCCCCTTTTTCCATTCGCTTGTTGTCGTGCGTAGCGAAAAGGCAGCACAGTGGCTGATTGTCAGTGGAGGAGGGCACGTGACTTGTCACACACTGTTCTCCCTTCTCCCTTCCCAGTTGTTGTCGATCAATCTCTGCTTGCTCCACGAAATTCCGTTCTGTTTCCTGGGCTCGATGAATCAATTCCACTACAGATGTGGGCTTCGGCGCGACCAAGATACTACGTAAGCATGACAACAATAGACTAGTGATCTGTCTTAGCATTTGTCTTCGTTTCCGTGAGGAAATATCCGCCGGTACATCTCTTCTTTTCTTCTCACAAATATTTTGATGTCATCCCCTGGCTTCTGGCACTGGCTGTAGGATTCCGTGGTGGGGTATGCTATAGGCTGTTCAAGGTAAAATTAGCACTTTTGATAGCCTTGCTTAAGATCTACTTGTTTGCACATTGTATATTCTTTTTCCTTACGTAAGATTAACATTTTTGTGGGCCTCATCACGTTATTCATGCGTTGATCAAGTGAAACTGTGAAATTATGTGAAAAGTAAATATCTAACAAATATGTTCGTTTTTACACTTGAATGCATTAAAATATAAACACAAATATAAAGAAATAATTTAAGTTACCAAAAATGGTTACCTAACGGTTTTTTATTCGACGTTCAGATACGGAACTACTTCCCATCCATCGTTAGCAACTTTACTGGGTACATGTTACTCAGGGTGCCCTTTAAAATATATGCATGTAGGGACAGTGACTTTTTTAAAGGTTGATTTTGAAAGTGCTCACTATATCGTGAATAGCCTTTACTAACTCTTCCCCAGCAAAACGTTGCTCCAAAAAGGTACTGAACTGCTCCCAGCTTGCTACGAATTCCCCATAAATGTGCCACCAGCTGAGGGCTTTTCCTTTCAATTTGACCTGGGCGCGAGAAACCCAGTGTTTCTCTGGAATCCCTGTTACCTGCAGCTCATTTGCAAACTTTGCATTGGTAAACTAGGCCAAGTATATTTACTGTTTTGATGGGCCTTTCCAATACAGGTGTGGTGGAAATTCTTGCAGCAGAGAATATATCACACCGTATGGATTCCTCGTCCGGGGCAAGTTACCCAGTTACAATATGCTGTTTGCATGGTACGACAGTCTTCACACTGATACATTAACCCATCAGTATTATGTGGCGTGTCTTCCCAACCCAGACAGGTGTAATGAAGCCATAGGCGACATTGGGCACATTGGATGCGATACATTCCCATTCTGGGATAGCCTGGTCATGAACAGCGTTTTAGTCCGGTTGCGGTCAAATTGACTTCAAGCTCGGGCTTGCTACGGGCTTAGTTTGACATTCTGACTGTTGGAGTGGGCGCCACGGAGTGTTTTTCTGCGTCTTCCCAAAGTCTGACTGTTCTGGGTTCTGTAAGCATGGAGTTAACAGTCATGGCTGACTCATCCATGCTGTTTCGTGCAACTCCAAGAGTCGAGGGCCCCACGTTGGGTGCTAGAAAAATATTTCGGGCGTGGGTCGTTTCTTCTACTTGATGCGTAACATACTGGGAATAAATACTCATTATACTGTCATTGCAGAGGACGTCCAGGCATTTTAGCTAGATGATGAGCCAGGTGTTTCTATGTGGGTTGGAGTTCAGTTTTATTTAGCAGTGGGCGCCTTCTCGTTGCACAAAACTGGTCGTGTGGCTATGTGGCAGAGCAAACAATTAGGTGTAGGCAGCACAATATGGCATCTTTGTGCCACTACTGCCTTGGATATAATTGGGCGACGGTGAGGGTGCGTAGCTTGAGCAAGGTATGATGGATACTGCAGCAGAGTACTGGCAAGCTGAGATCTGTTGCTTATATGGAGGTGTGGGATGCAATACAGCTGGTACGAGATAAGCTACTATGGGCATTGGCGGCTGATAAGGTTGGTTCAGGTGCTTGGCGATCCACCAGAGATGGAGTGAAGAGATCTCTGGGTGCCGGAACTTCTACAGAATCTTGCAAATGAAGTAGTGCTTGTACCTGAGGAGTTAAGCTAGCAATCTGTTTGACCAGGGAAGGATGATACTCGTGTTCTACCCGATGTCGAAAGCATGTGTCACACTTTATCCTTAAGTCCTTTCCTCTGTGAGTAGGGCATTGGGATGTGGACTTCACCCTTCTACTACTGTACCACACCTGCAGGTTCCTTGTGCAACTCTACATGTGGCACCTCGTGCAGGCAGAGGACGGGCAGACACCTTAATCCCAAATCTCACAGAGACTGTGGTACATGAGGGAAGTCAGGCCTCACCTTGTCCAGACACGCATGGGTGTGTGGCCCTGTTGCAGTCTTCCCAACCTAGGGGATGCAAATCTCTCCCAGCGAAGACCGCTCAGGAAAGGCAAGTGAACACCAGGCCGACAAGCTGTTTCCAGGACAGTGTAGCTGTGTGGCTCCTCCTTTCCGTCAATCCCGTAGAGTTGAGGGAAAGGACGGCCGAAGCTAGTGCATGTATCGCAAAATAGTGTTTGGCTCCTTTGAGTGAAATTCCCTGGGATCAACTGCAAACCTTTCATGTAAGGGTAAATACGGATGGGTGCTACGTCTAAAGGAAAAGTACTCAATTTGAAAGTTGACCCACGTTTTATTCCTGTTATGGAAGTAAACACGTGGAGAATGCACTCTAGCGCCTGACCAACAGCACGAATATCTGCAGAAAAGCTAAAAGCACAAATTATGATGGCCTGTAGAGACAACCAGTGTACAACTAAAGGAAATTGGTGTATGTGCTGAAAGTCTAAGGAACAAACTCTTGCATTGTTGTACGTTACGGGTGTGTCGAACAACGTTGCGTATATTCTGACACGTAGCAGGGTGACTAAGCAAGGTCATGACAGGATTCAGCCTTGAAAAAGGCTAAGTATGGGTCCACTATAGAGATGTACGTAACTACAGGATGACGGGTTTGCAGGGTACATAGCGGAGAGCTCCTAACTATCTTAGCCTAACTCTATCACAAGAGTAGCTTAAGGGAAGAATGGGGCATTGTGTCCTGAGCAACGGGTGCTAGAACTAACGAAGAAGAGTCGACTCTGAGTTGCGAGTGCTAGGACGAGTTGAGATCAAACATGGTCACATTCAGAGTTAGTATAAATTGTACTTAGATGCTCACTTGTGAATTTCTGAATGCAAATATTCTGTTATAAACACAGCCTGGTACCAGTTTGACTCACGAAAACACAACTACTATTTATATAAATATTTTTGTATTATCAGCACTGTTTTGTTATATGTTTACATGTTGTACACCAGACGAGATATTGAATTACAGTTTTTTTTTGTTTTTGTGATAGGTAAACTGTTCCAATGGCAGGGAAGAAAAGTGATATTTGGATATTTCAGTATCCAATCAAATGGAGATACCAAGACAACATGCACTTTCTGCCGTGCAAACATTTCAAGTGGTAGTGCTATAAACATGAGGATTTACTACGTCAAAAATGAAAAAAACATTTAGATTCAGTTCACAGCAAGGACATGAAAATTATGAACTTAGAGAAAGAACCACACACTTCTTTTGTACAAGCCGAGACTTGTGTACCTGGCACCAGTGGTGTGCAAACAAATTTAAGTCATGCAAGTGAACTTTCCTGTGCTTTTAATTCATCCATGAGCAGTGAGGATTGTAGTTTATTTCCCTCCCCATCATCCTCTACCAAGACCATATAGATTTACAATCAGAGTAAACCAACATTTCATGAAATCAATGACGTTTGCAAAACAACCACCACTTTCAACCTGCAGTTTAAAGCACTTGCAAATCACAGAGCTCATTGGCAAAATTATATGCTGTAACATGCTTCCCTTCAGGATCATTGAAAGTGAGGGATTTAATGACCTTATTTCATTTTTGGAACCAAGATATAAAATACCTGACTGAAGAACATTCTCCAGGACTGTAATTCCTGAGCTGTCTCAAAGAGTGCATGTAGAGACAAGGAGGGTTTTGTTGATGTTAAGCATGTTAGTTTGACTTCTGATTTGTGGTCCACACATGCATGTTGTTACACTCCTGCCTACTATTTAACTGGACATAACAAAATACTTGAAACACTATTACAAATCCCTCTCCACAATCTACTAACTTTACTTTACTCTGTCTGACAATATTATACATTAACATGAGAGGTTACAACTATACAAAACTGTGAACTGCCTTACTGATATAATACAGGATATACAGCTACATGAACAACAAGTTAACAAGTAATTAAACGGATACATGAATATAGCTTCGCAATAGACTCTAGCCTTGCCACGTAATATTATTCTTTAATTACGGGGTCTCGATAAAGAGAATGTACCCTGCCACCTAGCTGGACTTATGCTCACCAGTAAGATGTATCTTGTAGATGGCCCAGAGCTCCCCGGACCTCAGCGTTCTTCTGTGTCTTACTGACACTAACGTTGTCGCCTCATACGTCGTCGTCTGCCAGTGGGTGGAGGGGGGAGCATGGCTCTCACTTTTATACTCTCTCATTACTAGGTCACTAAGAGGTGTTATTAAAACAGGGAGCCGTTGTTGAAATCCATAGTACATGTAAGGCTGAAAGAATCCATGGAATTGTGGGAATTAAATGGTAAAGGTTATGCTGTTGTCACAGAAAATCCTGGGAATATGATAAATGGTGTTGCTCAAGCAAATTATTATGTTCCGTGCACTGCTCACACATTACAGCTTGTCCTCAAAGAAACTTTCTTCGTCAATGAAATATTTCAGATGCCTGTGTAAAAGCGAGACGAACAGTAGCATATTTCAAACACTATCAGTTCATCCAAACTTCTGAAAAATTTTCAGAAAAATCACAACATGTCTGTTTATTGTCTCATTCAAGATGAACCCACACATTGGAACAGTATTTATCTCATGCAGGAACATCTAAATAGAGCAACTGCATGCAATTACGTGGCTCACCCCAGAAATAAGCATCAACACCTAGTTGCCATTAAGTGAATGGTCACTTTTGGAGCATGAAGTGAATACCTTAAGAGTTTCTATATAGCAACCCTTAACACCAGCAATGAAAATGTACCAGTTGCAGAAGTCATCCCAACAGTAAATGGCCATAAATCTGAATTAACTACTCTGACTGAACAGCAGCATTCAGGACTTAAAGGTGTTCAGAGGGACATGACACATTCATTATGCTCTAGTTTCAGAGGCATTGAGACTAATAACGTGTTTGCAATTGCAACATTATTTGAACCCAGCTTTATGAAAACTGTTTTTGCGGAACCTCATGCACGTGCTTCTGCAAACCAACACTTAATTGAAGAGATTAGAGAATACCAATGTACACCACCTGCAAATACTTCCTGTGGCATACCTACAGATGAACATGACTCCAAAAGATTGAAAGAGATGCTTTCAATATACTCCAATATTATTAATAAAACAAGCATACAAACTACGTATAGGTCCAGGGGATGAAGTTGAAATGTTTTTCGCAGAGCCACCTATTCCTATAAATTCCAACCCTTTACAATACTGGAAGACATCACCACATACTAGGTTGTGCAAAGCAGCTCATAAATATCTGTCCTCACCAGCTGGGTCTGAGGCATCAGAGAGACTTTTTAATTCAGCTGGCTTGATATCTTCCACGAAAAGGAGTTCCTTGAACCCTGAGAAGCTACGCCAGCTGGTTTTCTTAAATAAAAATATCTACATCTTGAAATCTCGCAAATAATTGATGATAAACTTTTTGGAGTGTACACAATAATTTTTACTTCTCATAGTATAAAATTGTTACATTTTTTATTTAATTTAATTTGCTCGTAACATAATTGTTTTTATTATAGATTAGTGATTAAAACTTTGTTGCATTAAAGTAGTGTAATGACTGTAAGAACATTTTTTTTTACATATTCATAGCTGCAATCCATATTTTTTAAAAATAAATATTGAAAGCATTCAAATATTCTTTTATCACATGAAATTCACTTAAATGTGGCTATCGGTATTGAGGACTGGCAGCATCTGATCACAAGAATCAATATCGGTGGAATCTGCCCAGCTTTAAATAAAATACATCAAAAAACATTTTTTTTTTTTGAAAACCACATAATATGAAATTGCATACAGTATTTACTCGTGCATAGCACGCCCTTTTCACCCAAAATTAAGGAAAACATTTCTGGGATGCGTGCTATACAAGGAAATAAAATAAGAGGATGGGGGTGTAGTAGCCATAAATTGTCAGGGGATGTTGAGAGAAGTGGCGGGACTGTATGTTGTCTCATCTCTCGCTCTTACATCACTCCTCTCCCTTCTCTCTGAGCGACCTTGTAGGTCACAACTCCGCTCCCCCACCCCCTGCTAATGGCATCTTGTCACACCGCAAACCACAGCTACTACGCGTCTACGCCCCCCCCCCCTGTATAACACCCAGATGTTGCCCGTTGATAATTTCGCCATTCCTCTTTGTTTTTGTGGCAGAGGTTAGCGAACCATGATCGGGAAAGGAGAAGGGCCCTGACAAGGAGAAGAGACAAGGAGACCTTTTTTTTTTTTGAGAAAAGTGTAGTGTGACATTCTAGCAAGGCAAAAAAATAGAGAGCCGGTCACTGCTAAAAGGAGAATGGAGAGAAAAGAAAAAACGAAGCCGAAAGTGTTGAGTAGTAGGAATGTGAGATGTTTGGATTTTCCAAACATATTACAATCACCACACATAAATGTAGAAAATAATAATTTGTTCAATACTTACTAACTGGATGCCACCAATTTTTGGTGCAATTTAATTTAAAAAAACTTTTTCTCTGGAACTTATTATGAAAATCATGGTGCAAACTATACACGAGTAAATACTGTATTTGAGGACCCTAATTAAGTTATTTTATCTTTCTAACCAAATTTGGTGGCATGCTTCCGCCAGAAATTCATACTATGATGTCAGTGCTAATAAAGTGTGTAGTTAACTGCCATTTTTTTTATCTTGCAGACATTTCCACTAGAATGATCATGTTGTTTGTTTAGTTAGTGCATTCACACTTATAATTACAATAAAACCTCATTAGTTCAAAGAGATCCAGAATGAAAATTATGATTTTGAGTTACATAATTTAAAATTACTGTATTTACTCGTATATGGCGTGCACTCATGTATAGTGCGCCATGACTTCTGCAACAAGTTCCAGGGTAAAAATATTTTAAAAATAAAATTGCACCAAAAAATCATGGCTCCCTGTTAGTAAGTATGGAACAAATGTTTATTTTTTACATTAATGTGTGGTTACTGTGATATGTTTGGAAAATACTTTAATTAAATAACCCGAGAAAAAAAAAACAATGCTCTTACTACTCAAAACTTCCGGCTTCGTTTTTCAATTTTTTCCTTTCTTCTTTTGGCAATGACAGGCTCTCTTTTTTTTGCCGTGGTAGAATGATATAGATATATAAAAGCCACCTCAATCCTTCCCAATTGCCTCGTGGTTCGCTAGACTCTACCATGGAAACAAAGAGGGACATTGGAATTATCGAACGGCCGGCAACATCTGGGTGTTAATAATAGATGTGGCAGCTCTGGTTTGCGGCGTGACAGGATGCCATTAGTTCGGGTGAGTTGGGGGGAGTGAGGTTGCGACCTGGACATAACTGAAGCATCGCTGAATGATGTAAGAGCAAAAAGGGAGAGGAATGATGTACGAGCGAGAGATGAGAGAGACAGTCTCGCCACTTCCCTCAACAATTTATGACTACCACTCCACCTTCCCTTTTTTTTCCATGTATACATGTATAGCGCGCACCCCAGAAATATTTTCCTATATTTTGGGAAAAATAGTGCGCTATACATGAGTAAATATAGAAAATACAGAATATTACTAAGTATATTACTGTGAAAATATAGCTCTTCTTCTTCTTGTATAGACTTATGTTAAAATAATACATTTTTCAATAGTAAAAAATCACTTTATACAGGTGTGTTTCTACTTCGTCTGAAACAAAAACTCTAGCCATTACAACATGCCTCGTTACTGTTACATCTGTTAACTTATCAATCAACAGAGAGAAAAATATTTTTTTTCATACCACTAATTAGGTGTTCCACAATAGAGGAACTAACAGCCTGTAAAATGATGTGGCTCTTTTTGTATGTGAACAGTGAAACTTCTTTGCAATTTCACTGTTAGGGAACATCTGCAGTACAAGTTTGGTGAAATTGCCGCTAAGTTTAACAGGCAAATTGTTTTCACAAACAAAGTTTGACCACATTAGTTGCGCATCAACCATTGTGTTGTTTGGCTTACTGATGAAAGATGTTAGGGAAGTACTTTGCTCACCAGCCTTCTGATTTTTTTTGATGCACCTGTGTGCTTTTGTTACACCTAAGGTCTTTCAGGCCACCCTTCTGAACATTAAAGTCGGACCAAAACAACGTACATACCACCATAAAGTCAGTTTTTCCGGGCTTCAACCATTTCAATTGTTGTTCCCATTCTCTTATATAGCGCTGTTTAGAGTGATTGATTTGGAGAAGCCATGTGTGTTCTGTCCATTGCTTTAGTCAATTATTACAATTTTTTTTATATTCCCTCCAATTCCCCAATTGGTCGTCCCTACAGCTTAGCTGTGTACCGACCTAAAAGACAGCTTCCCAAAGGCAATGCCTAAGTGAAAATGTTCTATTCCATTTGTCAAGACTTTAAAGATTAGGGAGACCATCCCACAGGCTAAGGTGCAAGGCCGTTAGGAGGCTGACCTCCCAGCACCAGAGCCTGGTGGGATTAATATTTCGAAAGAAAAAAATAGATTGAATCCAAAATTTTTGCAAACAAAAACTTTGTAAACAATAACAAACTTTAAAAAAGTCATAGATAGGGACCCCAGGAAATGGTAAAATAGAATGCCTGATTTTGGTGTAAAAAAAATAGTGAAAATCAGTGTTAAAAGATGAAAGTGGTGTTAAATTTCGCTTTAAAACTGTGTTAAATTTCTATATATGAAATTTGAAACTGTGTTAAATTTCAGTACCTATTTAAAAATGAAAGCGGAATTAATTTTCATGATTAAAATGGAAGGGATGCTGAATTTCTGTAACTTGAAAAAAATAAAATCAATAATGAATTTATTTGCATTCCTACTAAAAAATAAACCAAATTTCTGTGTTTAAAAATTAAAAAATTTGAGTCCAATGCACACTTGCATTTTCCTTTCTCCTCGTGTACCTTGTCATAGGCACTGAAAGTCTGACGTAATCTAACTTCCATCCAGTAATTATTGTACAATAGTTAGGTTGGCATTCTGTTGTATTTTTGTAATTTGTTGGGGTTCTATTTATTTTATTACGATTTCAAAATTAAAAAAAAAATATATAAAAAAAGTGAGTGGATGGGCTTTAGATTAACATCTCTCGTTAAGCATTATTTTGAGGTTCTAAGAGTGTGTTGCCTTTTTGAGTTGCGTACTGTTTTGATGGAGCAGTGGAAAATATTGCTCGTATGGAAATTACATTTAAATTATTGTAACTTATAAAATTATAATTTGAATGAAAAAACAAAACACAATATATATGTCATTGTTTGTATTTGAACAGATTCAGAAAGACAGCAAGAAAGAAAGAAAGACAGACAGACACACACGCACAGAGTTTGGCCGAAGGTAACCCTACACTCAAATTTACTACATAGACAAACAAATATTATTCACACAAAACATAAGTGTTGAAAGCGTGGCATTTTCAGGCCATATGCATTTCAATAATTATTGTAACGGTTTAGAAATACATTTACAAAACACGCAAATTTTTTTTCAATTCACAACCTTTTGGACACATGCTTTTCTATTATAATATTTGCAAGTTTACGTCACTAAAATCACGTTTTTTCACCATGAGCATTGAATAATTTATTCGCAGAATCATTCAATAATATCAACACTATATGGTTCCTGAAACCAACAAACATAATTCGATACAAAAATTATATTTGTGTCGCTTTATTGCAGATGGAGTTAAAGAAAATGGCAGGACGAGCAGTTTTACGAAGCGTAAACACATTTCACTTCTTTGTTTCCACCTAATCTCAAAACTGAACAGCCAAGTACTTTTTCACAACGCAGTCGGCACGCATGTTACAGAATTTGCACATCATTATTTTATTCTTGCTGTTAAAAATGTAGAGACTACTAAGCATTTGCAATCAAAAATAGTACAGTAGAATCTCGTTAGTACAAACCCTGTTAATATGAAGTTCCTATTCATACAAAGTAATTTTGTGGTCGCTGTAAATATACTAGGCATTTAATAGCTTTGTAATTCGTTTTGTACGAAATACGGTTACTATGTAATGCGAAGTCGGTTTATGTCCCGCAGAAAACAATTTATATTTAATTCAGATGACTAATACAAACAAAATTGTAATCGCAGAACTGTATACAATCATGGCACCATAATTGTATACAATACAAGCAGCACTGCTTTACGTAGTGTGAAAAATTTTTGCGCCTCTAGCATCAAAATTGTTAACAAAAGATGCTGGCTGCATGTATTTGGCATGTGGCCACTTTTCGTAACCTCTTCTGTGCACATGGTGTGCAAAAGTTTATTCATAACCATGTTCTAGCGCATTAATGCCAGTAACGGACCAAAATACCATAGTATCAATTAGTCAAAAGAGTACATTTTACTTTGTGGAGTCAGCTTGAAGTATCAATTGCTGGTTGATGGGTGATGCAATTTTCGATATACATAACCTAAACATTCACGTAAAAATACGCTAGTGCACGATCAATGTTTAATTAATTAACTCCACAAATGTTTAACGATTTTACCGAGATCTAACACTGTGTTTCTTAATATGGGTTTGGTTAAAACGATTCATAATACGCCAGCAAATTGTCTTTGCTTTTCGTACAGAATGTGTGTTTTTAATTTGTGTTATGCTCACCCAAACGTTGACAAACTCCAAACGTAGCAAATTTGCTATGAGAAAATATAATTAATTTACATAGCTACTTTTCATTTTGTTATCGATAGAGGAATCAGCTTTGTTAGCATACAGATTCGGTCGGTATGTTGCATTCATAACCTGCCCGATGCAACTTGGCTGCGATTGCAGTTGCACTATGTGATTCGAAGCATGCGTGTTCACAGACGTTACAACTTCCAGTGAAAGCTAATTTAAGTAAATTTGTGTTAATGTACACACAGTTTACTACCAAAAATGGAACAATAAATGTGAAAGTTCCTTAGTAGATGTCAAAATTATAAAGAAAATAGCAGCAAACTGAATACATTAAGGCAATGTTTTTAAACAAATTTAATTACATTTTAGTTTTATCATGTTGTAGTTCCAATTTTTATTATTATTAAAAAATATGAGGAATTTTACTATTAAAATTGAAGTAAGTATTTCAAAGAAGTGCTCGAAACCCAGCTGATTAATTCGTAGTGCAACAACTTAGTATATAAAAATATAAAACAATAGGCTACGACTTTTTTTAGCCCAATCCAATTTTTAGCTCATAAAGTCATTACTCTTTTTTTTTTTTGTTTTAACGGAATAAGTCATAACAGAATATTATTTACTAGGTCTAGCAACTCACAAACTTCTTTGCCTACACTAAAATATTCTTCTGATGGCAAAATTCCATTCCCGCATACCACTAGAAAAGCTATGACGTTGCTACAGTTTCTCTTTATACTGAATGTTGTGTTTATCTGAATGCATGCAAAATAAATTTGTGATATTTTACATATTGCAATGCAGTGCAATGATGAAGAAGTGCAAACGACACGAGTTTACATAGGAAGAAAAACTCAAAATCGTAATTAAGTGGATAGCAGGAAGGTAACTAAAACAGAAATAGCAAAGCAGTTCAATTTTCCTTTGTCGTCACTGTCAACAATTAAGGCTGTTTCAGAATTCAGATATGTATATACTAGTGTACTTGCTTCCTTGCATACTTTACTTACCCTTGACACCAAACTTGATGATTTCGAACATGCAGTCATTTTGGCTTCAGCAACATCTATTAGTGAGATGATCACTTTTAATGAATATGTATTCCTACAAATAACTTGATAATTGCCAAAAGTTATAGGGTTTAATAAAGGATTAAATAATAATTCGGACAGCACTCGTGATGTCACTTCCAGGGGAAGTACGCACAAGTATGTATTTCAGGCGAATATGGACAAAACTCCTAATCGTGAAAAAATTATTGCAGCTGTTGATCCTCTCCTAATAAGGTAATTATGTGCCAAAAATTTACTTTGTCGCGTACTATAAAAATGTTAGGCCTACTCAGTATTATTTGTCGTTTTTAATTTTTTGTCTTGTTTGTTTAATACAAACCTTGTTATTACAAAGTGCTGAATTTTTAGGTCCCCTCAGGTTTGTATTAACGAGAGTTGACTGTATCTATTTTTGGTATATCAGCACAAAAATACTCACTACAGCTTGCCATGTTGGCAGTACAATCTATTAACATGTAATTGAATATTGATACGCAATAGATTAGACACACAATCAATTGTAAATGATTATTTACCGTATCTGACTAGCAAGTACGCAAAGTAAATATTTATGATCAAGTGTTTGGTGATTGAATTATCAGCTGTTTCCAGTGTTTATCTGTAGATCTGTTAGCATTAAAATATCCGTGGAAATAGATAAAATCCGCGAAAACGGCAACCCTGATCTACACTAATATTATGAAGAGGTAATATGAGTTTATTTATTTATTTATGTCTCGTGTAATCTCAGAAACTACATTGCCGATTCTTATAATTATTTTACTGTTAGAAAACTACAATCTTCAATATGGACATAAGATATGTTTAATAATAATAATAACAACAATAAAAGAACACTTCAGAAATTTCAAAATTTGTAAAACAAGTCTGAGAAAAATGTACTACTTGGCTGCTTTCTAAGCATGCTTTACCAAAACTACATGGCCAATTCTAATAATTCTTTCACTGTTATAATGTTAGAAGAAATGGTGTATATTAATATAAAAAAATACGCAAGTAGTTGCTAAGTTGTCGCAGGTGGTCGCTGAGTTGTCGCAAGTAGTCTCCAATTATCGCAGGTAGTCGCATATATAGGTATGTATTTCAATAACTCCATAAAACATAAGCGAAGCATCAGGCTATTAGTTTCATTATAAAAAGGAGATGGAAAACATAAGTACTTACACGGCGGTACTCGTGGATACACACGCACACAAAATTAGGATAAATACATTTCCGAAGTAAATGCATGGTCATATGGAAAATATGTTTGTGTGTGTGTATTCACAAATACCCCCTTATGAGTACTTGTGTATTCCGTCTCCTTTTTATAATATAAACTTGAGTAAAGTTTGGGGTGGGGTATTATAACATTGGCCAGGATGCATAAATATGTGTAAAATGTATATCACTATTAGATAACATACCTGTCATTTGGAGCAGACTTTGATGCAACACTACGGGCAGTCATACGACGCTGGGCGGCAGCTTTCTCCCTGTGACTTGCGAGAGCTGGAAAATGATTTAGCAAGACATTGTAAATAAATGGTTCCCCACAAGTTAAAAATCAAACCACAAAACTAGAAATACATTCTTGTCCATTAACTACCATCTGTTGAAACCCGTTGTAAACTGAAGTCAGACACTACAAACATTTTCACTACTAAACTTGCTTTGATTAAATTGCTCCCAAAGATACATTACATTTATGCATATGGTGGCATTATTTTATGTGTGCGTGCACATGTGTGTGTGACCTTCCCACCCTTTCCCAAAACACATTACTGCAGCCATTTGGTGTGCTTATAGCTGGATTCTCAGCTTATGTCACCACGCGTGAGAAGAGAACAAAGGAATGTGAACAATAGTAGAGTTGGTGGGGGGGGAGGGGGGGGGGGCACTTGGCACAGTTACATGTATGTAAGAATACAATTTCAGATCAGCACTACTTTCATTTTGGCCTCAAATTTTTCTAGTGTCATTCTGTATCATCCTGTGAGAGTGTTATGCATTTTGTGAGAACTTACAGTTAATTCAGTCCTTAATAGTTCCCAAGTAAAGGGCTGTTCGAAGCTATCGTTATTGGAAAAACCAACTTAATTAAATTTTATCATGGTACCCCAAAAAAGGGTTGTTACTTTAAGATGGTCACTACCTATTCCCCAAGTCTTAGAAAAGAGAGTTGACTACATTTACCACACAGGATAGGCCAGCCTTATCCTGAAAGGCCTACACTAGAATAACTGAGGCCATGCAAGTCTGTTTGTTACACAGGTTCCAGCAATCGCCCTAACTCCAGCCACCTGGAGGCCTCACCTCGCACAGCCTGACTTCGTACCTTGCGACGGCCTACCTGGCCAACGCTATTTAAGGGCCCAGTAAGAGTCAGGTGTCAGATACTACACATGCCACCTTGCTAGTGTCACATCAGAGCCCTATGTTCCCTAACTGAAAACATTTAAAGACCTAGGGACATTGACGTGCTCCTTTACCCCAGTCGTTACGCATCAGTTTGCAGAAATAAATCACTATAATTTCCCTGCACTTAACGAAAAAATATATATGTATTCATCAAACAAGGCCATGTGGCATGTGGATAAAAACAATACAAGATTTTTTTTAGCATTCAAAGTGCACAACTGCCTATTGCTTCAGTAGCAAACAATAAGAAAGAAGAAATATATCCTACTTCTGTAAATAAATCAGTGAAAATAAATGTGTGCGTGATTCTGGTTTTTATTCACATTTATAAATGAGTTATACAATAACATAGCAACTTAACCCACCTCGCTCAGCTCTAATGATCCTTCATTTGCTGCTACATGAAAAGGCAAATATTCATAAACACAATTAGTTATGATCAGAAACTGTCCAGTTCTAATAACTATAGAATAAACGACTTAAAATGAGAAAGCAGGAGACAGGAAAAATTATTCACTATTTTTTTTAGAAAATATATCTGAAGTTCCAATTCACAACTATTAAAATTTTTAACTGTTCGCACACTCCTACTGTGCACAAAATCTATAACCTCACAGATGCTTGCAGACCACACCTATGAACAGCTTGCCTTTCCACCACCACACCCATGGATTGCTTGCATGTTCAGTATTGATTATTTGTACATACAAAAATTCATACAACACTGCATGGACATTTCGATGTCTGCAGATATATTAACAGCCCTTTTTTTTACACATTTCAAGGGGACAGAGTAAAAAAGTGTAAAATGTGGAAAAGTATAAGTTCAGTGAAAGCTATAAAATAAAACCAAATTACCTCGTCTCTCTTATTCTTAGCTCTCTTCTTTAATAAACACATCCAATGTGAAAAATTTAATATAAAAATATGTAAATAATATAGTTATATACAAATGTCAATAAGACTCAATGTGTAAGACTTAACCTTAAAATATATACGAAAAGAAGATTGTAAAACAGTTGCTACAACTATTCCAGGCATTCTAATCATGAAGCAGTTGTACACATTTTTAAACACAAAATATGCCGGTGGTAGATTCACAACATTGGCCCCAAAATAACCACAGAAGATGAATATCATCCAGTACATTTCATTCCATTCTTTAGTGTATTTACACATTTTTGTTTCCCGTTTTTACGTTTCTTTCTCCCTGTCTACACTGTGCAGCATTTTTTGCAACAAAGTCATAATTTTTAAGTGTACCGATGAGAAGTTATAGTTCTTATGCCAGATCAATGCAAGTTCTCGCAAACTCACCAGGCTTTGATATTTTTTAATATTTATTTATCTCAAAAAGTTTGCCAACTTTTTTCACCACTATGCAAAATAAACTTGAGTTAGTACTATTAAAAACTAAAACTTGTGACGGAAGTAGGAGCACCCGGATGAAACTCAAACTCCGTGGCAGTGACCACAGCTCTCACCAACTGCCATACCAAGCTCTAGATATTCAGCAGAATTCGAAAGATATTTAGCAGTGTGGGGAAGGGAAAAAAAGAAAAAGAAAAAACAACAACCCCCCACCCCCTTGATAATTTATATTTATAGTTTTTACCCCCAAAAGTGTGAGAAATGAACAATCCACAAATATAGTTTTATTTTCTGTATTGGGCTCAAATTTTTTTCTTTTTTGTATACAATGCCAAAAAATATTTGAACAATATAAAAATAGATAAATGTATTAGTTACAATTATGTCTAAAAACAACCTTCAAAACAATTATACCTGAAAACAGGTTCCAAAAATAACTTGCTTAAATACAATTTATGCCTGAACAAAGGCTCCAAAAATACACAAGTTGCCAATAGCGGCACATGAGTATAAATACGTAACATTCTACCACTTTTACCAAAAAGATCACATACAAAAATTGTGTACAAAATGGATGTTTCAAAAATAATTCGCAAAAATTGAAAAATTACTTAACTTTCTTATAAATGCCTATTTTTGTGTTTTGCCCTGTATTTAAAAATTAAAATAATGCCCATTTTAAAACTTCCTCTCTTAAATTAAAACATAGCAGGAAAATGCCTTCTGCCTGTTATCTCCTTTCACATTTTACATGTGAATGTGGTGTGTGTTGTCCTCCTGTTGCATGTTCAGTGCTGTGTGTCTTGCCAGGGCATCAACACCCATCATATATAGTCCAAACTTAGAGCTGTATAATGAGGAGGAACATGAGAGAACAGTATGGAGAGTTTGCTGGAAGTACAAAATCAGTAAATCAAATATCTCGATGACGTATGCCATCGCATCGGAAGGTTGCCTAGCGACGGTCAACTGCGATGAAGGGTGGGAGCCATTGAGGAGGTGCGGGGAGGGGGGGATATCAGTTGGTGCCGCTGCGCAGTACTGGAACCGATGTTGAACAGAGCAGACACACTGCCCGTCAGCTCTTTGCTCGTTGTCGAAGGGGGTAGCATACTGGTAAGTCTTCATAACCCTGGCAGCTGAGCATTCTTAGGTGGCAGATAGCTGGTTAGGTGGAATAAAATACTGAAGTTGGTACGGTGACATTTTCCAGCACCATTACACTCTTCTAAACATGATTCCTGACACAGTTTTATTTACATTGCTAAAGGTTTCATTTGCACAGGCACCAACACATGAAACATTACAAACATACCAACATGGTGCGCAGTTGAATACCACTAGCACTTGCAGTGGCAGCGAATAGACTATTGCTGCCACCTTGCTTTCTCAGCGTTCATTGTGCTTCGATTGCGGTCCTGATCACGGGACACACTATTCCAAGTTGCAGTAGCATGAAGTTCCATAAACTCATTAGTATTTTGGAGTTGGCAATGGTATCAATGTTGTTTACATTTTGTATACAAAGTAAATAGCGAGAAAGCAATGCATTACAATGATGTGGGACACACACAGGATATATGCAACTACGACTATGTCTGACATGTGCATATTTCCTTGGTGCACCAAGCGGGGTCTGAACCAGTAAAATATCTACCAGAATGCATACAGAATGCATCCCTTGTCACAGGGAGTAATACAGACACATTAGTATTGTACTGTTCACCACAGTCTGAGAGCCATGACCAACGACCCCTCAGAGAAGATGAGTGAGTCAACCCGAAACCACAACCTACGGACAAGGGATGGCGCCACCTTCCCTGCTCGGGCCACCAGCAGACAACCGTTGGCTCCACCTTCAGCAGACGACTTGGTCACCCCCACCACAGCCAGAACGAGGCCGGGCCGGGCGTTACTTATACCTGCGCATGGGCCAGAAACATCAGTTGTTCGTCGGCTCTTCTGAGAGTCACACAGCCCCAACAGCAAGTTCCACCACCACGTGTGCTGGAGCTCTCTCTGTCCGCTCTACGTCTTCAGCTCCAGAACCATCGTATTCTGGATCTACAAGAAGATCTCCAACTGCAGACCTCAAAGAAGTCGTCAACCCCCCTTGCCACTTACCCATGGTAAAGACATACCCCACTGCCATCCATGAAGTGGGCCACCTAAGTCCCTTCAGGACATGGAAACAGAGTACATAGGGAAAGTTATTAGCTACCTAGTTGAATCTGCATTTCAGCATAGAACTAGGTCCCCTTCACCTGGTATTTGCATAGTTTACACTTCTGGTTAGGTTGAGGTAGTTATGAGGTAGTACGAGCCACCATGTCTATTACTCTCAGGAATAAAACACGAGTTCTCTCTTATTTTGACTTTCCTTTCCTTAGGTGACTGTGCGATTCCCCGTAAACACCATGCCCACTAGAGTGGAGCAGGAGACCGGGTTTTGCCTAACAGATTTTACAGCATCAAGTGTAGGACTTCGAGCTCACCCTCAGGGACTAGTACGTTGAACAAACACACATGCTCCACTGCCACCTGTTCGGTGCACCTTTGTGTACTGAAAGGCAGAACCACAACCACTAGAAAGACAACCCATAATGAGGCCAGTTTGTACTACACCCACTACGCCATTGTGTAGCCAGAGGGAGTATTTGACTGGCTCTGAAGGCCTGACTGCCTTTGGACTCACAATCACAGTTGTTGTCGGACTACAGAGAAAACCCACCCCTTCAACCACCATGCCGTTTGTGTCGCTGGTTGGAGAAAGGATACGGCTCTGTGTCTGCTCAGCTATTGCTATGGTCGAACACTTTTAGTTAGGGACTATTTGTCATCTTCTCCCATATTGCAAGGCCGGTAGTAGTACCCCTCCAAGCCTTACACCCAAAGGGGTGGGAAGGATTTGCAGGAGATAAAGACCACGGCCACCTACAAATCTACCTGAAGCTGCACCCCAGCCACTAAGGCATTCTGCAACCATAACCACCAGGACCGAGCTCAAACCGCCTGTCAGCTGGAGAGACCTCACCTCCAAACTCCTTTCCCATCTTTGTACACAGCCCCAAAGAAGACACCCGGGATGCCACATTCTGTCATAGCAGCCATTCGCGGAGGGGAGGAGGTCACGCTCAGCATCACCTGCCCTTGGTTCAAGGGAAAACAGAGTACCAGCCCAATCAAGATCTTCTCTAGCAGCACCAGTAACCACAGCGCCTTTGAAACATCCAACTCCACTGGCACCACTAGCAGCCAGTATCAATTATCAAGACTGGGGCAGCAGACCTGCTGAACCAACGCCGGTGTAGGTAACACCGTGACTGCGAGTAATAACGTCCAATGGATTGTGAAGCCAGCCACTGACTTTGTGCCCAGCCGACAGGCAACATGCCCTACTTTATGTACTGGTTGGGCCCCAGGCTGCCGATAAGATAAAGCAGTTAACCCCGCGTGTGACTGACATGCACGCCCAAACACGGTCTCGACCATCACGGTCGAGACCGTGCACATTGATTGTTCGCGATCTCCGACACATAAAACTTAAAACAAGAATAAACAGGACATAGTGCAAAAAACAGGAAAAATTAAAAACAGGGAAAGTAAGAACAGGGTTAGATTGTATTATTCTCTCAATACAATGGAAAAAATGTGGTTTTTCGAATTACTTTACAGAAATCAAATATGTCGCTTGAAAACACAAACATGAATATTTCCACCTTTTATTTCTATAGTACTTTATGCAATATATGATTGGGGGATGGGAAGTGTTTTATTGTTTATATTGTTTATAATAATAGTGATTATGTGGAACTTTTTTATTCATTAGTTTAACACAGCACATTTGAGTAGTTGACATACACATTAAATGAATTGCAAGACGATGTTTAAATTGACAATAGGCAGAAGGATATGCAAAGGGAAGAAAGAAGAAACTACAAAGGACTTTCAAAAGTGCTATCTTTCCAATAAACAGGCTACATATAGTGCAAGAAAATGGCTCTTTTCCCACACATTTTAACAAAATTACAAGTTTGTAGAGTCGCCAACAATTAGAATTGTGAGAATTTGACTTTTTTTTCTCAAGAATCAAAAATGAAAGATATGTTATGAACTTCCGACAAACTAAAATGGAAAATAACAATGTCATTAGAGGTCAGCCTTAATGAAAGATTAACAAATTTCATAACATTTTAGTAAGTTATTCATTAAAAGGGTATGCAGTATTTACCATAGGGGTATTGCCACTTTTAAATTATCGTTTTAGTAGTTCTTTTCAGTTATAAAATAACGAAAACAAACAAGATGGTTTAAGGGCAAATATTTTCTTTGCTGGTGCACTAAATGAACATTCATTAAACCCCCAAAATTAATTAAAATTGAGAATTTTCGTTCAGTTACAACTTTCGGTAACCAAAACACCAAAATTTCTTGCCAAAATGAAAGTTTTCATTTTTCGCTTTCGTTTCAGTATGCAGAATATTCACACAACCCTATCAACAATCTTTTGAAAAATCAAGCCAAAAAAGGTAACCAAATAAGAATCTAAAAAACTAAGCACAATAAGTTGTCAAAAAAAATCGCAAATCAAGAGAAATCCAAGTAGTAATAACACAAGCAAAGTGAGAAGGCAAGCAAGCGAGAGCACTATGGCAGAACATGGGCGAAAAACATTCAGCTGCCCGAGGGGTAGAGGACTGGTGGCCTAGTAGGGATTTCTTTATTTTTAGATTCATATGTGCTATGGCTAAGGCCCCACTTTTATGGAAAATAAAATTAGCTGATAGCCATAAATTTTTCACCCTTTCATCAAAAAGATAT
The DNA here is from genome assembly GCA_029891345.1 of Dryococelus australis. Taxonomy (NCBI): domain Eukaryota; kingdom Metazoa; phylum Arthropoda; class Insecta; order Phasmatodea; family Phasmatidae; genus Dryococelus; species Dryococelus australis. Next base: position 49,399,770 of record CM056997.1, on the reverse strand, counting down.
TTTCAATTCATCAAGTTTTACAGCAAAGAATGCATGCAATTGTGACAAGTGACCCATCAGCGCACGCCTGTGAATGATTTTCAAATTGCCAAATAACTTAAAAAAACTTTTAAAACTAGGGGGCTGTGACAGTGTAGCACAAAAGTGCCTTTCTTGTGTTTAAATTAATCAGTAGACGTCCAGCTATTAAAACATACATATTTATATTCAATTTAAAAAGTGGTTTTTTATATGCTAGAGATTATTGAACATGAACTTCATGGAAAAAATTGGCAAGTTTGGGGGCATAGTGGCTAAGGGTGGGTCAAATTCTGCCCAAAATTTTTCTAATTTTTTATTACGACCACCCCTCTATTACGACCATATTCTCGGGAACCATGAAGGGTCATAATATAGAGGTTCTACTGTACAAGGAAACTTAGCATGAAACAAACTACAAATAAAAAAGAAAACAGTCGAGCCCAGTGTAAAGGGGGAACAGGTAGATGCTAAACACCAAGTGTGTGTTTAAGAAGAAAACATGCAGCTTCGGTATGGGCGACCAGACACTTCAACAACAACAACAACAACAATATATATATATATATATATATATATATATATATATATATATATATATATATATATATATATATATATACACACACACACACATACATACATACATCGACCTCCACATTCACCGCACCCCCACTGGGTTATGTGTTTAGCCCCCTGGGGAGGGTGAAAAAACAAGAGTTCCCCGAGTCGGAGACCTAACATAGGCGCCAAATCCCCGGGTTGATAGTGTGTATGTATGTGTGTGTGTGCGCACGCACATACATGCAGTGGTTGACGGTACAGATGAGTATAACCAAATATTGGTGAGATGTAAGGAATGGGAAGTGTGTGCTTTCTGTTATTCTGTTACAGGTGCAAGGGGGAGACGGTCTCGTTCTGGCGGTCTGGTTGCAGGGGTGATGGTGGTTGCATCCAGGTAGCGCCATGCGGACACTCGGTGAAAGGGGAGACGCGAACACACACACAAGGAATAAGAACACACATCATATGCATAATATTATTATTTTTTTCACATGATCTCACTCTCTCTTGAACACACACACATAAAACTACAAAACGAATAGACAAAAAAATTAACCGAATATACATATATACACAACACTAGTACTAGGTCCTGGCCCCCCTCCACACACACACAAAGACGACGCACCCTGCTGCTGCCTATATAGAGGCCAGCATGCTGTCAAAGAACTGCCGCAGGACTAGCTTTCTCTCGTCCTGCGAGAGGAGGTAGACGTCTGGTAGTGCTGCTGTTGCTGGCCTCTGCCACTGCCAAGGTCATCGGGTAGGCATCTGCGTGGCTGTCGTCGACCTCCTCGCAGTGCAGGTGGAGGTGGTAGCATTCACCATCACCATCATCTGCGACACATTTTTCGGCTGCTTCTGACTTGGCCGGCGAGCTATGTCCTGCAGCGCCTGCGCCACCTTCTCCTGAGTGGTCGCTGCCCAGTCGTAGTCATCCAGCGTAATGATGACCGGTGGTTGGGTGACCTCAGGGAGGGGGTTGCCCTCCATGTCCTTGATAGACGGCAGCACTGAGGGTGGTGGTAGTGCTGCAGCGGCGTGGAGGGCATCATGCAGGGGCACGTACACCCCTACCTCACCTGTGCTACAGGGCAGAGGCGTATCGGGGCACATATGGTGGACAGTGCAGCGCCCCGGTGGAGTGCTGGCACCGCTTATATGACCCCAGGGTCTGCACAAACAGCCAATGGGCGACCTCATTGCAATCCTCTACGTAACTCCGCTCCTCCCCCCCACTGGTGGTCGGCAGTGTACGCTACGGTGCCCCGTCCTGGCACCACACTGGCATAGCAGTCTTCAGGCATGAAAGAGATGCTCATGCTGCTGCTGGACTGAAGGGGGCCCGGCCAGCCGCACCTGTCTTATAGGGCTCTATCACTCCCCTCAGGTCCCGCACTGCTGCTGCCTCCTTCACAGGCTCGTCTGGAATGGCGTAGCATGAGGTGCGCAACAAGGGCACAAACAATTTCCCTAGCACCTATACTTGCTGTTGCATGTCAGCTCACCTTCGGTGGTCCGTGTGTCGTTGCCCTCCATACTGTTAGAATGAAATACTCTTTCTTACTTGTATACGCAACACACACGCACTGCACGGTAGATACCATTTGCTGTACCCCACTGATGTGGTATGTATATATCCCGTACATTTCTCGCTCCACTGACATGTCTTGCTATCCTCCGCAAGGGCAGTCTACTTGCCTGCCAGGACACTGGCATTTTGCAATGTCCGGATTTACCCATTAGCGGGGAGGTCACTGTTGGATCGCAAATGGACAACCGCACATACATCGTACTTGCCGCACGGTTGTATTGCACTGTGGAATTCATTCCAGGCATCCTGATAACCCCACATGTGGTTGGTACCATTGCACACCTGGACATGCTTGTACACGAGCTCCGGTTAGAACACAATTTATTGGTAGCCCATATAATAGCGTTCAGAGAGACTAGCATCTTCTGGCTGGAACTACACACAGTTACGTTTGTTGAAGCCCATGGTGGTGGTGGTCAATTCTCCTGGAAGCTGCGCCGCCCAACGACCGCAGGTCAAAACTCATCTCTCACCGTGCACCGGCATTAACTGCACGTACAATGTACCGCTCATGGCCTCTTACACGTACTTTGCTGCGAGAAACACCTCGCAGGTGAGCAGCATCTTAGTGCTGCGCTTCATGATGGTCGTATGCTGTTCCCCGGTGCAAGACTCAATCCAGTGCATAAGTCCGGTGGGCTGGTACAGCTCACATGCAATTGTCCGCTGTAACCATACCTGATGTGTACCAGGCCCATGACTGGTATCTAGGATTAGTACCCCTCTCTCCACTCGCCATTGGCGGTGTGGTAGGCGGTCCCGCATGAAGACGCCCCTGAAGTTGAGTATTCGCAGTTTCCGAGCGCACTTGTGTATATCGATGTTCGTGAGTGGTGCATCGGGCAGGGCTCTTAGAATCGCTTCCTTCGTTGTCTTCCCACTGCCGCCCTTCGCTTCCTTACACCACCCCTCTGTTACGCGTGGTTGTATTCTTCTTATTCCTCTCGAATGCCAGGCCTATTCCACGCTTCACTTTCGCTCGTATGATCTTGGCCACTCCCCAGACCGCCAGTCGTTCGCGGCGTTTAGATTCGGGTGAAATACCTACCATGCTGGCTTTGTCTGTGAGGATCCTGTCCACGACATGTCTGTCCTCCAACCTGCTACTTATCACAAATGCAATGCCTTGCTCCCAGCATGCCTCATCAAGGGGATTGATAGGAACGTCCCCGCACTTCAATCTCCTCGCTAGCTGGGTACCAGGCCCACAGAATTTGTAGCTGGGAATATGCGCTTCGAAAGGTAGGTTGTTGATCAGCATATTCACCAGTCCGCGTCCCCTCTTGACCTTGCTCCCACGATGCATTACTGCATACTAATGATATGTGGTCGGCATGTGCATCCTTTATATGTTGTGCGTGGCCAGAAGTACATGTGGTTTAGCGTTTCTGGCTCAGTACGAAGGAGATCGTGCCTCAGACTACCACGCTTCCTGTTAACATCACCGCCGATGATGCATCTACGGCCCAGGAATTGCATCACGGGAAACTTCTACCTAAGACCGTTCATGCTCCTCAGCCTTCTGGAGCATCCCAACAGTCTCCGCTTTGAGAATGTGTATATCTACTCGAAGTCTCTCCAACAGCCGAAATACCTTCGCCTAGCACAGGTCCTGCAGACTGTGGATGGACTTCAGTATTTTTCATTTAGCGACAACGCTGGCATCCTGCCGCAGAGCGATGCTCAGGCAAACTCTGCATTAGGCAAACTCTGCATTAGTGTTCGATGATGCCGCATGTGAGAAGCAGACCGCGATGCAACAATACTTTAGCATGGGTCGTCATGTCGCAGTGGACGCGATTTATCTCTGTCAGACGTACTCTCGCATTCTAAAGAAACTTCTGCATGACAATGCGAAACTCTTTGTTATGTTTTGTATGGATGACATGAAACTCAGTCATGTGTACTCCGATATGACTTTCAATAGTTACACTTATGTACTCATGTTGCTGGCACGACCCGCATGGGTTTCTCGTCATTGCCAAGGACTTTCCACCTCATAGGGGTCGATTTCAATGCTGTTTCAATCAGTTCATTATCGTACACCGGTAAACTATGATCTATGCCGTGTCCAAGTTCAGTCATAGTGGCCTGAAATGTGCACTGGACATTTGTATTATGTCTACTAATGATGGGAACTGTAGTTATGGTGGGAAGTGGGCCAAGCATCTGGGGGGGGGGGCTAAACAGGATGGTGATGCGGCGAACATGTAGTTTTTCCGCGCGTTACTGCCACGGCTATGGAACTTCTATGGACCACATGTACCGCCACCGAGTCTCATCTTTCCCACTCAAGTCCAATGTGTCTCGACTCGTGGCCTTGGAGCCGAAGCGTAGAGATCTGGGCGAGAAACTAGCCACCACATTGACCATTGGCTTACAGTCATTGACCGCTGATGTGCGCAAACTGACTGGCTTGGGTGAGAAGATGACCACCCTGGAGAACCACATTTATATCAATGTACTGGTTACGGGTATGGATATGAACCTTGTCGGGCTGCTCAAGACTGTGTCCAGTCAACGATTTCGCCTCCGGCGATGTGTTCTGGGTTGTGGAAGGACGGATATTGACCAACACGAATTCCCTGTCTGCCAAGATCTGCACTTTGACTTCTACCGATGTGGAAACGCTTACTGCACTTGGCGGGCAGCTTGAGGGTTTGGAGAAGAAACTCAATGTGGTGGGCACTCAAGTTACCGTCAGCGACTTTACCGACCTGACTGTGAAACTCGACAGGGCTTTTAAATGTCGGTACTGCATGTCACTATGCAGCTGACCGGTCTGAAATCGAACTTTGCGACCATGAAGAAGAAACTGGATGATGTGGATGTGCAGGTTGGTGGCCCACCCTCCAAGACTGAGGGTGTGCTTGCAACATTCACGAAGAAGCTGGTTGACCTGGAATCGAACGTTAATGCTGTCAGTATGTCATCCAGTCAACTGTTCAGTCAGATATTGACCCTCACGTCCAATGTGCAGAAGCTCTGTGGTTTGGGAGGTACACTTGCCAGTGTTGCAAAGAAGGTAGATGACCTGGGCACTCGTGTTGACACCAGGGTGCTGCAAGCCCTCGCTGCTAATAAGAAGGATCATTTGCTCGTGACGAACGACAATTCGGGCAAACTGGCTGCTCTGAGTACTCAGAGTACGTCTCCGGCATGGTCATGAACCCCGGCCAGACATCATGACCAAACTCTCCACTAAGGAGGCACAACTCTGCAGATTCTCTGTGATGCTGGATGGTCACCGCACTGCTGGGGGTACGCTGTCCAAGCAGCTGACAGCTGTGGCCAACCTGGATGCGAGAATCGGCATTGTCATGTCGGGGATGACTACCAAGATCATTAGCGACGTTGCCACCAAGCTCATATCCCGCATCACCGTTTTAGGTGTACAGCTTGTGACGGAGGATGTTGTATGTCACACAATCTCTCACCATCTATCTGACATATGAGTCGCTAAGGACCAGTGGGTTCATTGCAACCATGTACGGAATGCTGTCATACAACGCATTGGCAAAGCGGAAGACAGCTTTACCAAGTTGATCGAGCGTCGTACTAGTTATATATACTATGTACATTTGACAGTACACATCACTGATATGGCTATCCCCGCTGAGGATATGAGTCGTGTCGTGAGCGTTCACAAAAAGTATCTGCTTGACAAGAGGGCGCACATGAAACGTGATGTGGTATTGTCAGAAGTCTTCCAGCCAATAACTTCACGGCTCGACATTTTGCAGCCACTGCCGACTGTTCCCCCTGCTCTGAAGGCTGAGCCACGCTTCGCACCGAAACACGGAGTGCAGCGGAGAATGCAATCACTGATGATGATGAAGAAGATAATGTGCTCCTGGCATTCTTGAAACACAAGAAGGTGTGATCCAATGTACACTTTATGGTTCTTCATCATTATCTCGCTTCGTACACGCCTCGTCTAAACGATTCTACTTATGGCGTGTACAGGCATGGGAAGAAGTGGTTCCTCGGCGACAAACAAGTTTTCTTTCTGCTCAACAATGTTATTCAGGTAGGGGACGTGGTCGTGCAAGCCTCGTCCGGCCTCTATGAGCTACTGGTTAAACGTGTGCCCAGGGATTATTCACGTGCTGCGCTACGCCATTACCAACAGTTGTTGCAGTTCACACATGCACATTTGGTGGATAGTAATGCTAGCAGCTGTGGATATAAGGATGAGACCCACTTTAAACTCGCTATTAATGAAGATCTGTTTCCGAACATCGGTGTGAGCGGATCGGGTCTGAAGCTTGATGGTGGCAGCAGTCTTCCTAACATAATTATCTGGCAAGGCTAGGACTACAAGTTATATTCTTGCTAAATGTTGTACTTCCAGTATTACCCCTTCGGTAAGACTCCTTGATGATAATTGTGTTGTTTTATATAAAGAATTCTAACATTAGTAGAATAACCTCTGAATACTACGCACCCCCTGAGTGTCTCCCATTCCAACAGTATTCACACTGTAAAGAGAATAGCTCTTGTAAGTAAACTATAGGAATATCAGGACAGTAGAAAGTGTTACAAGGAACGGGAGTCGCTACACTGGTGGAGCCGCCCCTCGATCCACCTCCTGCTTAGGCGAGCAGGCTCTTGCAAACATATATTTCCTATTGTGTTTTGTGTTAGGTAATTGTACGCAGCGAAACAGAGACGTGGTTGCGCTTCATGTTATCCACACCGCGCAAAGGCGCATTTACATTCTATTCTTTAACGTGTATTTCAATCAACATAGTATTCTGTGTTATTTATGTAAAATTAGATTTTTATTCACAATAGGCTACAATATTTGTTTTATTATATCAGTTACTCGTCAATTATTTGTACTAGCACCAGCAAGCATAGCTGTCAATTCCTGCGAGCCCAAGACACGCACATCAGCAGCTTGCATAGAAGGCCTTGCCAGACCAGCAGTTGACGTCATGTCGTGGTCCCCGCTTCCCTTCAGAATTGCTTGTATTTTACGTATCTTGGAATACTGCATGTAATGTGCTTTTAATGCGTGCGCTTCTAGATAACGGTGAATTGGAAAAAGCATTAGACCCGTGTGACAGGCAGAGACCACTCATTCAGCATACAGAACAGAGCACTTCCACAGACACACAAAACCAAAACTTACACCTTTCCTTTAACACTAGCTCAGTACATTACGAAAACGACACACCACCATCCACATAACATACCGAACGAATAGATTCAGGTTCACCAAGCATAGATTCAGAATACTTTGGATTTCCAAATTACGAAGACATTGCATTAGAGTTATTACTTACAGAAGCATTTCCATCCCCACCCATCACCCGCCACTACATCAACACAGACCTACAAGCTAAATATCTCACCACAACCAACATGGCAAACACAAACCCACAACAACCATTACAAATTGTAATTGCTCAGCCTGAAAAGCCGCCATCATTTTCCGGTACACGAGGTGAAAACATAGTTGATTTTCTCAAAGCATTTGAAGAGGTGCCAGAGATAAATGGATGGACAGAAGCACACAAATGCAGGAGAGAGAAATTTTGCTTGCTTGGGATTGCCAAACACACTTTTGAAAATCTCACTCAAAATCACCAACAGCCAGTCACGTGGCAAGAATTAACAACAGGCCTAAAAGACATTTACAAGTGCAGCTGACTCTGAACGGTTTAAACATCTTATATACACCAAACATCAGACTGTACGTCCATCACATAAAGAAACTCAAATACTATAGAAAAAATATATAATCCCAACATATAAGACCAAGATTTCGTAAACGCCATTTGGAAGTCTCTTTTGCCATCCATTGCAGATAAGCTGATACGGCTGAGACCCTATCCCAAAATGACAGCCAACATTAAAATAGACATTGGTCTCTGCCTCTATCAACAGACTTTAACTCTGCCACACTCCAACCCCGAATCGTAACACCCTGAATCCGAAATCACAAAACTCAAACAAGAAATTGCACAGCTATCGTTAGGCCAGCACAAAAACACGACACATCAAAGAGTACAAAGTTCGTCGCCACACCAGTACAAAATCTTTCACCGCCAAGCTCAACGCGGCGTAACACAACCACACAGTGCATATTAGAACTCATACAACCCCAGACGGAGATACTGAAACAATGACCAACCTACTACCAATGTCAACATCGGTTCTTCCCACAACACACAATACCAGGGTTTTCACCGAGCACAAAGAGGTATATTTAATTTTCGTGGTCACGGAAACTATACGAATACCTTCCAACAAACCTCTTCCAACACTCCACACAACATTACACAGACAGTAACTTCAACACACAGAGGCGTAGTTACAGAGGGGCTCAATCTAGACAAAATACGACAAAAACTTCCATACGAGGGGGTAAAGCATGCGGCCCCCAATGACAACAGCGCCCGAGCTCAATACGCCTGCAGCGCAATTTTCAGCAAGGTAGTGCCTAATAGGTCGTACGCTGAAATGGCAAAATTCAATGCTAATAGTGCTCACTTTCAAACAATACAATATATTATTCATCCATTCACATAACGCAAAGAAAATTATGGAAATTCCTCTCTATTCAGGCATCCCAGAGACTGAAGATAACTCTATTGAGCATCATTGTAAAGTTTTAGATACTTTTGAATCTGGTAACTCACGACTGCCACACAATTTTTTGTTGGAATTGTGTTACAAAGTTATCCGCTGCTCAAACCCAGGTAATTATTGACATTATTGATAAATACCACAACAGGTTTGCAAATACCATTTTAGAACTAACCGAAACAAAACACTTCAAAATAAAATTATATTTAACTACTGACAAACCTATCACGACTAAGCCTTTTAGGATTAATCCAAAGATACATGATGAACTTTTAGTACAAATAAGTGACATGGTTAAAGCTGACATTGTTGAGGAAGCGGACTCCCCTATTCTGTACCAAGTTTAGTTCTATATAAAAAATGTCAGACTACAATTTCTCACAGATTTCCGTAAACTGAATTAGTATTTGAAAAGGGTACAGTACCCAATACCTCATACCAAGGATATTTTAAATGCTCTTCAAAATTCATATTATACAAAGCTTAGATTTATTTTCAAGTTTTTATAGTATAACAGAAGCAAGATAGATACAAATTGGCATTTACGATCAACGGAGGAGGGTTATTCCAATATAAAAGAATGCCAATGGTGTTAAGTACACTCCCCCTAAAACATTTCTAAATGTTCATTAATACTCTTAGGACCCTTACGTTGGACAGCAGCGGTTGCCTACAATGATGACATTTTCATCCTAAGTAATAAGTTCGAAGAACATAAATCCAATATAGATAAGGTTTTCCAACGTTTAAGTATGTTTAATGTGAAAATCAACACAAAGAAATGCACCTTTGCTGAACAGACAAAGTGTTAGGTCACATAATTACCCCTAATGAACTTACTACTGATCCCGATAGAGTATGCACTATAGAACAAATGGCGCCTCCAACAAATTGAAAGCAACTTCATACCTTCCTCGGCATGACATCGTACCTGCGGAGCTACATAATGGATTATGCAACTATAGCGCAGCCGCTTATCGAATTGACTAAGAATAGTATCACATATAAATGGGAGGAGGTTCATCAGCAGGCGTTCCTTAATTTAAAAAGGGCCATTTTACAGGCGCCTGTACTGCAGAAGTTTGACGAGGACAAGAATATTATATTAGCTTGCGATGCGAGTAATGAAGCGGTCTGCAGAGCAATCCTACAGGAAGACCCGCAATCTAAACAGCGCTACACAATTATGTTCGCGTCTAAAAAGTTATCAGTTCAGGAATCGTGCTGGAATGCTACAGAGAGAGCTTGCGGATATCAGATACCTTTGTATTCATTTCTGTCAGTACTTAAATGGCAGACAATTTAAGATTGAACTGAACAAGCGAGTTTAAGATACCTGCACTCTATGGTGAAGCATAACATTAGAATTCAGAAAATGGCGATAGCACTCAGTGAGTACGATTTTGAGGCATATATTGTAAAAGGAAAACTGAATACCCTCCCTGATGCCTTAAGCAGAATTACTACTGACTCCCCAAGTATTGACACAGTCACCATTAACGCAAATTCTTATGAAGTTAAAGAACACATGATGACGTGTACATCGCTATACAAAGTGTTTGCAGAAGCCATTTTACAAGACAGTAACAAGACGGACGAAATTAGGAAAAATATTGCTAAATACACAATCAACCATTAGGAGGATATTAAGCATTATTTCAAATCAGAGTTAGAATGTCAGGATAGAAATAGAATCACTAAGGTGTTGGCAAACGAAGACATCGTCCCAATTCATGCAATACACAAAATTATTACAACCTTATAACAAGATATCTGCAGATAATTAAGGAAAATTGCACATCTCAGTAAGAGACAACATGTTTTGATCCTGTGCTAAAATGTAAAATACTTATTGTTAAAAATCACATAAACCATATTTTTTACCTGTATACACACCAGGAATATGTATATAAAAATTGATGACGACTCCATTTTTCATTTATGTCCCATTCCTGTTAACACCTCACCATTTGTATGAGAATATGACCGTGATCCGCACATCAAACAACTTAAGCTAGCACTACTTAATCCAGACCAGGCCGACAAGTACTGATAATTGAGCCGTTGATATGAGATTACAGCGAATGGGGAAATATATAAAAAAATTAATACGCCTCAAGGGGCCCTCCACATTAACTCGTGTACCCAAAGTTTATGTTAATGAGATTATACAGGCTCATCACGATGCACCCTTAAAAAAATTTGGCAGTCACATTACTGGGATAACATGAATGCCGATGTTAAGAAATATGCAAGAGCATGTCCTGTTTGCCAGAAAACGAAAGCGATTAATTCTAAACCGATGGGTCAGATGATGTCTATCCCGCCCCAACCGCTTCTGAAGACATGGACTTTGGATGCGAAAGGGCCCCTCCCTTCCACTTTGTACAAAATTTAATACATTCTCGTCATGACCGAGTACTCTACTCTGTAAGTTGTTGCCAAGGCTATCCCCTCAATTGACGCTGCCACTTGTGCGGCCTTTATTAAACAGGTCGTTTTACAATTTGGTTGTCCTGATCAAATTTTAACTGACAGAGGTACAAGTTTTCAAAACAAATTAGTTAGTCATCTCCTCCAATCTCTAGGAATAATGAAATTGACAACTACAGCCTATAATCCTAGGTGTAATGGGATTGTAGAAGCCTCAAATCGTATAATCGAGGAACAACTAACTGCTTGCGCCAACACTGATCAAGCCAACTTGGATTTGTACATAAGAGTTAATTTGTTTCAACTACAATACTAGCATTAATACTACAACCAAGTTTACCCCATTCTAGTTGCTACACGGAGTAGAGGCAGCACTACCGGCACAAGTTGTTGCAGGTCAACATTCCCAAAGGGCGTACGACTAGTGCCAAAAGTGGTTTGAAGCCAGTGAAACGGCTTAAGTGAATTTACTTCAGGCGCAAGGTCTGCAAAAGCATCAATTTGACCGTTCCCACAGAAAGAACACGTTGCACCTAAATGATTACGCGTGGGTTAAAAATAGAGGTAGGCAGAAGGCGCTTACGCACTGATATCACGGTCCCTATAGAGTCACCGACGTGGAAGGCAAGTCTACTATCCATGTTCAAACAAATAAAACAAGACCTCCCAAATACAATAGTGTGTACTAGACATACGAAACTTGTCTTTACGCACTTCCATTGTCATACTGATGGTAATTTATTGTTACAATGAAATTCTGTACCTACGAGTAAGGCCTATTACGAGAATTCCGTGCTTACAGCAGGTTTTAAATACACCGTCATATAGTACTATTTTACCAAGGTTAAATTATCTGGTTGCAGCGAGTGAGGATTAATTTTGTATTTCCGCTTTTACGAACGATTCAAATGCATTTCGATTAACTGTTTTTGCCTTTTCTAACAATTGTGGTAAATTGAAATTGCTTAAATTGTGCACTTAGTACAATTAATCTCGTAAAACGTGTATAAGCCACACTCTACCAGAAGTGGCAACGCTGTGCAGTAGATGTTGCAAAGCTGCACGCATTGTCTGACCCGCGTTCGCATCCTTTGTCAAGGCATTTAGTTAGAACAGCAACAGACGATTGGTTGAAAATATGTGGAAGGTTCTGCGGCGTGCGGTTTAGGTTTCACAAGATAGCCGGTATAATAGGGACACTCACATTTAGTTAGAACAGAGGCATTGGATCAATACGAGCGCGAGCAGATGATAGGTTGAACATTTGTGGAACGTACATCGGCGTGCGGCTCAGGTTTATTTATCGATAAAAGTTTTAAAATTGCTGGTTTACGTGTGGGGTTAAATTAGCTAATAATGCTTACACAAACACCAACATTTTCATCATATTTAGGTCTTGCAGGATGTTATGAAATGTACGAAGCTTAAATATTTTTGTTTTTTCCTACTAAGCCGCCATGTTGAAAAAAAACTGCATTGCCATTACAGATGTTTACACACACCTTTTTCTACATTTCGCTGCACGGTAAAATAAAAATAATGTGCAGTAATAATAACGATTGACCTCTATTTAGTTATTTTGTTCCTGTAATTATTTCAACTAACGATGTAGAGAAAGCAGCTAGCAATCGGCCACAACATGCAAGTACAGTAGACCTCATTTTAATGTTTACATGCACATGGCTTGGTGATTCCTTGTATAATTCACGTACCCTAATTTTTCTGACAAAAAAATTCTGTAAAAAAGGTGCGAGAATAATGCTAGTACATACTGTATGGAGTAGTAACATTTTGCGAATAATTTTTGCTGCTGTAATTACGTCCCCCGCTATCACACCTGAATATAAATTTCATATTTACGTATTTTAAAATTATAATCAAATCATGTTTTAGGTGTGTATCATGAATTCAGACACGGTTATTTATTATTATATAAGTGATAGTGCATATAATCTAGCTATATTTGTAGTTCCTTCCATGTTTATATAGCAGAGTCACCCTAAGTTTTCCATAAAATTAATACTCAATTTTTTTTGTGATGAATCTGATTTTACAAGTACTCGTAATTAAGTCAATTTTTCATACTTTTATGAACTCTCATAGGTATGGGATTTCACTGTATTTTATATGTGCAGTGTTTAATATATGTTATAAACTATATTACAGTACTTGTGGCTAACAATCTGAATGAATCAAAGTGACATGACATGCTGTGGCTGCTGCTCACAACACAACCTGGGGGATTGTGCTTACTACAACTGGGACGTGCTGACAAATCCTGAACTCAGCACATGCGTTACACAGCAGGAAGCGGCCAGAGCGAGGCTTCCGCCCAGTATTCCTGTCTGTTGCTGCACCTATGAGCAACTGCTGAGTGACCAGGCGTAGTGGAGAAGGCGAACACAGCTGCCAACCCCATCCCCGGTGCTCTGCAGTTCGAGCAGCCGGAACGTGCTGTCCTAGTTGTCAGACACCGTTGGCAGCAGTGTGCAGGCGAGAGTACGCTCTTCGCATGCGACAGCCATCACCATGGCAACCCTGGTCAATGGCCACGCCAGAGAGCAGGAGTGGGGCATGCTCCCAGCTCGTATCGCCTACAGAGTAGCCAAGGTCACGGCTGTACTCTGTTGTCTTTTCTCAGCAGTCCTCAGTGTGCCCCCCCAACCTTCCGGACACATGCCGGGATCTACTATTACCCGGCAGACATCGACTTTGTGTACGAGCAGAGTATACCCCTTATCTACAAAGTTGCACTACACCTTCCCACCATTGATTACAAACAATCAATTACTTGCATCTTCTCGAGGAGAGGTGGCCCTTACAATGGTTTACTGGCTGGCGGTATTATTGAAACATAGAATTCTGACACGTCTGTAATTATCCCCGGTCCACAGAAAATCCTGTATGCGCTCCGGTAGAAATTCTATACTTCCAAATTCAGTTCATTGTTGATTGTAGGAGAAGCGTATAGATGAAGCAAAGTCGTTTATTCAAATAGCCAGTAAGCGTTATGCATCAATTCCCCCCCCCCCCCCCCCCGTGCTACGACTGAGGTTCATCTGGGCGATACGTTGGTGTGCCATCCTCTCGGTGATGATGATGTAGAACTGTAATCCCTTAAAGACGGTGAAGGTGGCAGTTCTCCTCTGTTCTGCTCTTTGCTCTATGCATCGGAGTCTGACCAAGGTGGCAGCGCGTGCCAATAAATTATCTCTGGCTGGTTGGTGGGTGACTAGCACTGTCTCTCTCTTACACTCATCAGCTGGGTGGCGGCCAGGGTGATTGACCGCTGGTGGTTGCTCCTCTTCTCCACTCCCCTGGGGTGTCGATGCAACGAGGGATAAAAGAGGATAAAAATGTGTGTCACAGTGCCGAGTGATATGTTTGCGAACCCTTCTTTTTTAAACGTGCAGTTCACAATATCAGCTGATAGCTTGGGTGTGGGGTTACAAATCTCAATTTCTCAATTACAGTGATTTCCTTTTGAGAAAGAAAAGTAAAACATATGACAAGCAAAAAATTTGACACTTTCGTGTGTTCTAGGTCTCACTCGCAAAAGGTGTGCCAGCTACATAAAAATTACCAGCTGTGGCAGCAGAAGGTGGAGAATAAAATGGCTCTGCCTTGCCGTCCTGTGTGTCGCACTGCAGTAAAAAGTTGTGTTTGACATGATTCTAGGGTTTGCCCAATCAGGACCTTCCGTCATCCTGACCGACGATAAATTAGCTAAAATCTCAATGCAAGCATGAGTACACTTGAAAAAGAAGTTAACTAACACAAATGGCACACGGGGCTCACCTACATAATTAAAAATTAGGCTTTGCTTTGCAAAAACAAAACTGTTAACAACATGAGCACAGAGTATTTACAACAATACGCCCTGAAAATATTATAAAAAAAATATAAAAAAATAAATAAATATATATATATATATGCTCGTTGAGAGTCTTTGTTTATCTTTTGTTAAAACTGGCGAGTTAACTGAGGAACTTCAGGCCTTAGCATGTGCTGCCATCCACTTCTCAGTATAGCAAATCTTACACTGGATGTGACAATCTGATTCTCAGTACGGGAAGTATCTTACACTGGATACACTGGAAGGATGGTCTTCTCGTCAGCACTTTTGCTAGGCATAATAACAGCATTCTTGGGAGCCTAGTATATTACACAAAATAGGTGGGCGTAATAATTAATTATAGAAGAACTGCGCTATAGACAACAATGGCAAAATAAACTATCGTTATAGCGACTTATCGCTATAAAAAAACTGTGCCCCATAATTTTTGTTACAGTTGATCCGATACAGATACTTGGTATCAGTATCGGCCGATACTTGGTATCGGTATCGGTCGATACTTAACGTTTTCCTTATGTATCTGTATAGGGCTGATACATTAGTATCTGTTATAGATAGGGACCCCTTCATTTCGCAAATGGATTATTCATGAAATTTTTATATAAGCAAGTAGGACATATTTTTCAACAATTGGGGTTATTTCGGTGGTGTCACTTACCATTTTTGCTTCACAAAATATCACGAAATTGGTCATTTTTCATGTTTTACACCGAAACTGCCAGAAATCCTACTTTTTGATGCAATTTCGCATGAAAGATCACATTTTCAATTATTATGTTTAAGAGTTGCACGAGATTTCTCTTTCAAGTTCAAGGTGAAACTACACAAAAAACCAGACAGTTTTACAGAATGAGACTAAGAACGAGAATATTTTCACTTCCCTGTTTGGTTAATAGAAATTCCATCTGGTTTTAATGCCTGTGATTTTGAAAACCACAGGCATTATCATTTTTGTCATTATGATTCTCATTTTCTCATTTTTGTGTTACGAATCCTAATGTTTACGCTTTACGGCGCAAATTCGATAAACCATTTCAATATGTAGTCGGGATTGGGAAGTCGACACAATCAATGTATCAAAGTAACACCGCCGAAGCGATATCGCCAATGAGCATCTATTCCTATGGTACATCGCTATGTTTCAGAAATAAACTGATCTTGACGACTTTCTAAAATAAACTTATATTGTTTGCATTTTTTCATTTTTCATTGCATAAAAAAATGCAACTTAGTTGGTAGTATACAAATGTAATAAATAGAAAAAGTACCAAATACTTATTTTAAAAATGGTAATAAAATTTTCAGTCACCATTAATTGCTGGCTGTACGTTTAAGAAGCAAAGGCAAACAGTACACTCCATAGATTCGTATATCTATGGTATTACGAAGTGGTTTTTTTTTTTTTTTTTTTAATTTTTCGTGTAAACATGTTTTAAAAATTATCCAGGTTATGTGAGGAATTGTAGCTGGCGCAGTTATATTTATTTTTTAGCAAGTAATATATTAGTTGAAGTTCTGTTTATTTAATTGGTCGGGCGTAGGACTTTAGCTTGTCACATTTATCATCTTTTGGGAGACGAGGTTGTTTTGCGCCTTTTCTTACGAGAAAGAAGCAATCATAACTGCTCATTGTTTTGATGATGTAGTGGAAAATTTTACTCGTATGGAAATAACATTCAAATTACTATGATTCAAAAGTTGTAATGTCACAGAAAGAACAAAATGCGATAAATATGACTCATTTATTCATACCGGTACGGGAATTACACAGTAAACTATTTCATTAAAGTTGAAAATCATTGGGATTTTTTATGAACTACACTAAAATCAGTGAAACCAGTATGTATTCCAGTCAGTAACATAGACACTGAAAAGAGTTTTTCAGTGTCTGGGAATATAATGTCCAACAAAAGAACAAACACAAACCCAAGTAATGAGGTAGTAATTAATGACTGTGCTTGCATTTTCCGATTAAGTGTATGTTACTTTATTTTTGTTTAGCCGAAGATTGTTGCAATATGAACTGTGTGAATGCTTGCATTTTTTGACCAAATATATACAATTTCTTTTTGTGCGATTAAAACCATTTTTTTCTTCAGCCAAATTTCAGCAAAATTTTCGATGAAATAAATAAAACATTGACTAAAGATTCACTGAAATTGGCCAAAATTTTTTCGAAATCTATCAAAAATTTTCATCATAAACATATTTTGAACCCCAGTATACGTTTCACCTGGAACATCCTATATTGTGTACTAAAGCGAGGTGGGCAAGCTTTCTATTTTCGTGCATTCATTTGCTTAGTTTCACAAATTTACTATGTGTAAAGTGTTACAAATTTTTTCCCCACTTTATTTATTAATAATTTAGAAGTTTTTACACCGCTTCAAGTTTTTTGCACCAATTTCCTACACTGCTTCAAACAGTTTTTTTGCACCGATATTTGTAGTTTTTATTCACCATTTTTCAGGATCTCTAGTTATAGACATTGACATTGGGTTATTACTTCCTTTAGACACAACAATTTTATGGTGTGGCTATACATTTTATAGTATTGATCACTCTTGCAATAATTTGGTCACTCACGTTCATAAAGTAAGCATCCAGCATGCATAAAATGTAAACTAGTTGGAGCTCAGCCATAGAAGCAGTACATCCTGTGTTAACAAATGTCATAAAACTAGGCGTGTGCGGTAACAACTTAACACCAAAAAAAAAATTGAGAAGTTCACCAGTCTTACAGCGCCATTATGTATTGACCAGCTGGTGCAACCTTGCTTTTTCCTCTATCCCCCCCCCCCCCAAGTTTAAGAAAAGGCGTGAGAGAGTTAGCTGCCTACCAATCAGCGCACTACTTCACTCTTTGTCTCTCTCTATCTCTCAGTCTCACACACAAAGCCTGGAGATAGCTGAACTTCCTTCCCTACTACCCTCTTCTTCCTTCTACACTACTTGGGCCTCTCGGCCTTCTACCCGCTTCTCCTTCACCATTGTTTCATAGGACTTTGCCGGCTTCCATTCTTCACCCGGCCCTAGACAATCGCTCTTAGCTCGCCAACACCACAATTCTCTCTCGCGCCCTCACAAAGCAAATAGCAGTTGCATATCTCGACACAGTAAATTTTCATAACGGGAAGGGCTGGCCCATGAACATATGTAACTTTCCTGTTCTGTTCCAACCCACGGACAACACATGCATCTGTTCAAGCACAAACAAATGTAGTTTTATGGCAGGTTAGAAAAATATTTGTACAATCAAGAATAATATTTTGAAAGAAATGAAAAATGTCAACATTGAAAACAGACATTTACAAAAAATTAAAAACTTATGATTTTAACTTGTTTTACTATAGAAAAGTACGAATTACTGATATATGTTTACAATTTATTTAATTATTTACAAAAGTTATCCCAAGGTAGGCCGACAGCATCTCCTCGCTACCCACTCCTGGCCACATATTCACGATGCTCCCTCCTATCCTCGCCAGATGCTCCACATGCACCCCCTCCCCCCAAAGCACATTCACCATGCCGCCTCGAACCACATTCAACAGTACCTACCATTCCCCTCTGCCCCCCACACACGAAATAACATGCATCATCCTCTCCTCTCCTCCCTTTCTTGTCGTTGTCTAGCTCCCTTTTTCCTCACTATGCCACCCGCACACACCTCTTCCCCCACTTCTACATCTGATACGAGTGTCGCCAAGTAATACAGACTAACAAAGGCTGGCTCGGGTGTGGCAAATGGTTGGATGTCATTTGCAATGCTCTGTGTTTCAACATTTAAAAAATATGAGTTTACAAATGTTCCTATCGCTATAGTGAAAGGTTTCATTAACAGATTTTCGTTATAAACGAAATTAAGTACCTCTTAAATGACAGGACGTAACGCTATAGGTCATACTCACAATAACATGGTTCCACTGTACGTGGTTAATGTCTGTCTTTGAAGGTCACTGGTATTACTGGGCAACAACCGACGGTTGCTAATAAGTCCATTCACTGGTTCAATGTAGCAATTTAACGACTAAATGTTTACGCGCTGTGGAATTTATACACTGGAACTAGGCGGCAATTGACGACCGCATAACCACTGTTCATATATTTCAGCTCTTGATAGCTGGTGTAAGTTTATCACTCACTAGTTCTTGCGAGGTTTATTCAGTGGTCAGCCTCTTTTCCTGAGAGCCTCATGGACTGGGTAGGCCAACACAAATCGTCTCATTGGCCTCCATGGGGCTTCTCTGTACCAACCAGGCTCATGAGGGCCACAGCAGGTGCGTGCAGACTGCTCTCTTCTTGCCTGGCCAGTCGGCGTTGGGTGGTTGTCCCAGCAGTGGCCGGCTCTAGAACAATGGGTGCTGGAGGACGATCATCGGTGACGACTTAAGAGGATGGGTGGTGTCGGGGTGGCCGACCGAGATGAAGGCAGGGTGACTCAGAGGTCCTTGTGGCTGAACAGCTAGGCACATCCTCTCATTCTGGTACTGGGTTGGGCGGTGCCAAGACAACCTAGTTGGCAGTGTTGTCCAGGAAGGACGTGGCTGATGGTACCAGCTGAACCAAGGCCTCCAGCATAGCCTCGTAACCATTTGCAGCTCCGGTAGGAGCCTCCCTCTCAGAAGGCGGTTGAGGCGGGTGGTACTGGCATCTTCCAATGACGGACCCCGGGTGGCCGACAGAGGCAGGATCTCTTCGGATTCCTCCACCTCCTTGGCTTCGCGGCGGTGGGGTTTGGCTTCATCATTTTTCTCGGAGGTGGCAGCCTTGGTACCAAGTATTGTTAAGACCAGCTGGCGGGACTAGCTCAGCCGGGGTCGTCAGGTTGACTTCAACATCATTAGGAGTTCGGGCACTCACCTCTCTGTTGGAAGGCGACATCTGGGTGGTGGCTGTGACGTCGTCTGGTGCTGCAGTCTCCTCGTTGCTTTGGCCCTCTAGGGCCGGGGTTACTGGGGTGTCCGATCAAGGTGGCGGTTCCTGACATCCCATAGCCTCGATGGCACGGGGTTCTTTGTTCCCCCACTACTGGACTGTGGTTGCTGTTTACAATCTGCCCTCTGGTAGCTTTCCTGATGCGGCCTCTGGCATCCTCGGCCCATTAAATGTCTTGACAGTCAATTATTTGGTAGGGTCCCTCCCATTCCTAAGCAAAACTGCTCAGTAGGTGGTTTCTGAAGAGGACAGCCACACCCACACAAACTGCGTACACTGGTACATGGTAGGGGGTACTTCTAATCAATATATTCGACCTGCACTGTGCGTGCTTGGTCCATCTGGGCTAATGCAACTTTGTGGATCTCCTCGGGTAGCAGGATTTTACTTGGCTGTTGGTTCCATTGCTAGTCCCTGAGTCTGCGCGGTGTCTGTCCAAGGATTATCGGGCTAGGGTTTGAGTTGGTGGCCTCGTTCATTCTCTTGCATAGGGCAAACAGGATGCTTGGGATGTGCTGATCCCAATGGCGGTGGTTGGTGCCCACACTGAGTCAGAGGCTTTTCTGAAGTTCTTGGTTTCTCCGCTCAGTGGGGTTAGCTTGCAAGTGGTAGTGAGGCGTCGTCCATGTCTCAACTATCTACGAATTATAGGCTTTCAGCCAGCGTTGACTGGTGAACAGTGTTTCATTGTCTGTGATAATGCATTACGGTAGTCCCATCTTGGGAAGATCTCGGTCTCGAACTTCCTGATGAATGTGATGCGTTTCTTGGCCTAACCTATACCTCGCAAAGTGTGTGCTAGGTCAAGGGTTGGTGGAGGAATCTGGAGCGCAGCGTCGTTCAGGGCTTTATAGTTCATGAAGAATCGGAGTTGTCCATCCTTCTTGGGAACTAGTACAACGTAGAACTTGTAGGGTAAGCCTGACGGCTCAACGAGTCCTTGGCATTTCATGTCTTCCAACTGTTCCATGAGGAGGCGGTGTTGCCTGACAGAAACCATGAACAGACTGTTATAAATGGGTGCAGATGAGCTCGGCAATATCTCAAGTTGGATGGTTCTTGTCTGACATAGCGTTCCTCCAGATCCGAAAGCGCCGGCATGTTTGTCGAAGACTTCCTTCAATTGTTGGAATTACGTTTCCTTAAGCTTGTGGTTGATTTCCTCTTCGCAGGCGGGTTGAGGTTTCATTTAGTCAGGTTGGTATTCCCAATTCACGGTTATGAGGTAGTTGTTGTCCAGGTATACTTTCCGTTACCCGTGATCCATTGTGAATTGTTGCTGCTGAAGCTAGGGGTACCCTAGTATTAATTCTTCCTGGATGCCAGGTGACACGACAAACTCTGCTTCTGTTTTGATTTTGTGAAACTCAACAACGAGGGTCGTACAACCATTGATGGTGAGCGCGCATTCCAGTTTTGCTATTCTCATAGTTTTGGTTTGCAGACGTAGGGATGCCCGTTGGTCTTCTGTGAGGATGTCTCACATGACGATATTGCCAAATATGACCGAGATGAGCAGTGCCTGCACAAACTTCCCACTGACTTGAACTTCGATATGGGGGGTTTCGAGTACATCAGCTTCCTCGTCTAGGAGCTGGATGGTTTGCCCTTCTTGTCCGTCGGGGTCGTCCGCCTTGGCCCACCGGCGGCGGTGTTTCCCTTATGTGGTATGCTTTTGTTGCCAGTGTTAGGTTCGGTGGTATGTGGCGTATGAATTGTGCCCCCTTCTTCTGCACGTTCCTGCCTTGGTGCTGGCCGCTGTGGGCATAAAATGGTATGCAGGGAAATGCCAAAATTTTGGTAAACGTGGAGCTGATGGCATGGGTGACAGTGATTTATGATGTCGTTCCGACAGCTTGTCTGATGCCGGTTGCTTTGTGGGCTTCCGGCAGTTGAGGATAGCTTGCGATTTGAAATTGCGCTCAACTTCCCATGCACAGTCTACCAGATCATCCCTTGTGAGTGGCTTGGAGATGAGAAGAACGTTTCTTAGTCGGGGTAACAATAGGCATGTTACCTACCGCACGCAATTTTACTCATTTCCGGCTGGGAAAATTCAGCGATACATTTGTACCTTCCTGCGGACAAAGATCCTACTTCCTCGTCTGGTGTCTCAGAGCAGCTGTAAAATTCTGTAGTGAGGTGTGCCAGTACTAAGTTGCTAGTAAACTGTTGTGCGAGTTGGCTCCACTCAGAAACAAATTCTCCATATTTCTGCCACCATTCGAGGGCTTTGCCCTTCAGTTTAACCTGTGCTTGCGAGACCCATTGTTTCTCAGGCACTTCGTGCACACGAAATTTCCATTCACATTCATCTGTGAACACTGGCGGGTCCTTTTAAGGACGTCCCACTAACTCTGGCAATTAGGACTCTCCCATGTAACGAGCTGTGCTGAGGTATGATTCCGGTCCTGGCTTGTGTAGTCTGTATTCAGCTGCACGGCTACAAACTTCACACTGAAACACCATTCCTGGTCTGGTAATGCGTTGCTCTGGCCAACCTATGCAACCATCGTGATAGGTATCCCTACACAGATACAACGCACTGTGGGAGTATCACACCCTTGATAGGTTATTCAATTGCAGAATACCAATTGACATGTTCTACAATCGCCACAACAATATTCTAGGCCATCGGTAAAGCGTAGTTCATCAGCCCAGCCTACGCAGGTATAGTGAACCATTGTCGAAACAATTTGGCTTTGAACAGTGGTTGTGTTCGGTTGTGGTTGCAACTGTGTAATTGAGCTCGTGCTCGCCCATGTCTGTTACGGACATCTTTCTTGCAATTTGACCACCACGAGGTGTTTACTGGACACCCCGAAGTCCAGGATGTACTTGACAGGGTCTGACTCACCCATTCGTGCTGCCTAGTCAGTTCTATGACAGTTAAGCCTCTGCTGGGCCCTAGAAAAACTTGCTTTTGAGTGCGACCAGCATGGCCGAGTAAATAGTAGGGCGTAACTATCTGTGCTGCATAGTTAATGTTATTGCAGTTAGGCCCCACGTTGGGCGCCAGAAAATTTCCTAATGCCTCTTTGACATGTGACGCCTGGAGGCAGACAAGGTCATTGCTATGTTAAGTAGGCTGGTTTTATCAGGTGCTAAGGCAGATGCACCCTTTTTGCAGTGTGTTCTGAATTTTCTTAGTCCCTACGTGATACTGGTGCATGTCCAGTGTAGAGGACTGACCTGGTAGTTGGCACAAAATCGGACTTGGCTGGTGTGATCTTTCGCTTCAAAGTATTGACTCTCAGCAGTAAACCTGGGACGGTAGTTTAACCCGGTTCAGCCCTGACGGGCATACGTTTGCTATAGGTGGGTTAGTGATCTGGTGTTCGAAGCTTGTGTGAGCTGTCGAGGTTGGTTCTGCTGATTCGAGTCTGAAGCTGGAGTGTGGAACTTCCAACGACTGATCCAACTGGCTTAAGTATGCTGCGATCCAGTGGTGTATCGCTCCGTTCAGACACGTGGGTGCATATTGGGGTCCTCAGGTGTGACGAGTATCTGTAAACGGTGAAAAGCCTGGGCTTGATACTTCAGCGAGCGCTTGTTGATCATGGCAATGAGGGAGGGAGTAAACTCTTGCAATCACCCAGAGGCAGCTAACACCTGTTCTACTTTCTCAAAGAAACCACTCCTACGGGAGTAATGCATCTGGTTTGAAACACACTCATGTCCGTGAGGTTGTCAGTGAGGTGACCACAAATGACGTGTTGTCCTACCGGGTGTAAATCAAGTGGAACGCCTGCCGACTGAACGGACACCCTATCTCAGCAGACAAACCAATCTCACAAGATATAGTACCTAGTGTCGAGGCTCTACCACTCTGGACTCCGTGAAGTACAGAATGGGTGGCCGTAAAAGGTGTGTGTGTGGATACTCAGTTGTTGGGTAAGGCTCGTGTAATTTCCCCCGGTCAACTGTAATCTCATTAGCGGTTTGAGGTACACTGGGAGAGGTGCTATGTTTACAGGATCAATAAAACTGTTGTTTATTCCGTTTGAAGGGAAATAAACAAGTGGTGTCGCACTACCTCCTAACGTTGGCAAGAGCTTAGGGAAACGTAGCCCTATGTTATCCAGGTAGAGGCGACCTGGTTCTAGACTAACAATGGTGGGACAGACGAGCGCTATTAAAATAAACTGGTACTACTCCCTACGCATGTGTTGCCCAGAAGGGGCCTCTGTGTCTCGGTGTATAGAAGATGGGTGGCAGGAATATTTGACACAAATGCGGTGAAGACTAAGCAGATTGAGAAAGATGGCTCAGACGAGGCGTGGTAGAGACCAAGGAGAGGAATTTCCTTCGGCACAAATACGGTGAAGGAAGGAAGTAGAGCTAGGAGTGAAGCGAGCGGGGTTGTTCTCTGTCAAGGCTGCAGTGAAGAGAGCAGGTGGTGTGGCTTGAAGACGAGTCAATGAATAACTTTTGTTTAAGGATGATATCCCACTATTCATAATATGGCTGGCTCTTACCCTTCAGTCAGCTGGATAGGGGGTAGCTATAACATAGCTTCCTCAAGGTGTGACATCACCGGCCGGCTTGGAAACAAGGAGGCAGCGTAGCTTACTGGGGTAGCCATCCAGCAACATGTAGTTGTACTCAGTGCCTTGGATGCATAGTCTTGGTGACCGGTGAATAATACAATCTTCAAGCTGGAAAGCCCATTCTTGCCAGGGTAGACTAAAAGTTTTAAAAGTCTAGTGTGTGTCAACAATAAAACTGTTACTATAAGGCGAAGGTTTACTCACTGATGAGGCGAAGTTGTTCATACCATTGTTAATGCCAATAGTGCACAAAAGCAGTATACTTACCCAATTTCCATTATAACTTTTTTTTCAGAGGGTTTATAGAAATTTTTGGCACGACAAGATGTAAATATTAATTTTTGACAACTTCTTGCATTGTTAAATAAAATATTCACTGCCTCTATTGTTCTGTGAGCAGTGATGGAAGATAATAAAAGAAGAATTCTTTCTTATCTTCCATCAGTGCACCGGTAATAGGAATAGTAGTGAATATCTATCAATGTAAGGTGTTCAAAATTATTCTTTATGTTTTGTTGTGCAAAATTTTTTTTGGAAAATTCTCTGAAAAACAACTTTTGACCAAAATTAAGGAAAATACAAATCTTTCATACACCATTAGCCTTAAAAAGATGACACACGTCAACTTATAAAAATAATAATGATAATAATAATAAATGTGATGACATTTGTATCAGTGTGAGAATTACACAAATATTTTCAGTAAAACAAAACACCTGAAAGTCATTGGATTTTTTTATGAACTACAGTAAAATCAGAGATCAGTATGGATTCCAGTCAGTAACGTAGACAGTGAAAGGAGTTTCCCAATATCTGAAAATGTAATGACTGACAATAGAACAAAACTTTAGCCAAGAAAAATTGTCGTAATTAATGACGCTGCTTATACTTTCCGATTAAATGTACGCTACATTATTTTTGTGCCATCAATAAAGTAGCTAAAGCTTGTTGCAATGTAAAATGTGTGTGAGTGCACACATTTTTGAGCAAATATATACAATTTTCTTTTTGTGCTTATACCGAACAATTTTTTCTCAGCAAAATTAAAAATTGACTAAGAAATTTATTAAAACCAGAAAAGAAAAGAAGAAAAAAAAAAAGGGGGGGGGGGGGGGAGACGGAATCTTCTAAAAAATTTCACCACAAACATGTGTCTCTATATATAACAAATACAAAATTGTAAAACTTAATGTTTGTAAAGAGTTTTATGGTAAAAGAAGCTCGCACTGTGGTTTTACATACACTTAAACAAGCAAATTCAGCTATGTTTAGCCAATACGGGAATTATTAAATCATTTCTCAGTATTTCACATTTTTTGCGTTATCATTGCGGTGTGCCAAATTTCTAGGCCCTAGCTATGGCCAGTACAGTGATCAACATGAGATCTACTACACCATGACATGGCCAAAAAAAAAAAGAAGTTACATTTGGCAGATTTCTCTCAGCTTTTCAAAACTTGTCACACAAATTTTTACGACTCCTCAAAGACCAGTTGTTAGAGAAAGACAGACACAATAAATGGGGTCACTATAAAGAGGTTCTACGATAGGTAAAATTTTCAGCAAACCAATTTAAAAAAACACCAATGAAGAAATCACTTTACAAAAAATATGTTAAGGATTAGTTGGTACACAGTTTGATGCACAGTTAGTTGTGATCCTCCAACATAATCTTTGGAAAGTGAGTTTATGCTTGTATCTAGGGAAAAAGGAGGGTGGAACTTAGCATGAAGCACTTGCAATAAAACAGTTTGCACAATTGATAAACATTTCACCGAAATGTTGTCAAAATTAAATTATGTTTTCTTATTTTTAACCAAGCAAAGCACAAACCATGTTACAGAAGGACAGCAAAAGAAGTTCCATTTACCCCCAGATAAAGAAATATGATTGTTCGACTTCATAATTTTAAAATTCCCTACACACAAAAGGATATTCCTGGTTTTTTCTCCATAAATAATGAAAAAGAATTTGAATGCACATGACAGCCAATAGTATCACAGATGTGTTCCAAAACCTTAAACCCAAGATGAGATGCAGTATCGCACTGTGCATGCATTTTTAAAGCGGAAATCTTTTCATGCAGCAAATTACTGTAGTTAGCAACTTGTTACATACTTTTTGTTTCTCAATAATGTAGCATGGCATAAAACTATCTGAAGAAAATTGAATGTCACAGTAGAGACTGGTTAGCAGAAATATTTAAAATTCTTCTTTGACCTAATATCACTACTAACCTCCGACTTGGACTGTTGGCTTATTGGTAACTGTGGCTGGCTTTGCAGAGAACTGGAATGGTATAATCTTATCTGCAGACCGCTAAAATTAAAAAAAAAAAAAAACAGTACAAAAATTCAAGTGGAAGTCTGAAAAAATTGACTGAACACCAACATATTGTGTTGAAGAAAATAAAACGGGAGTTTCAAACACTATTAATGGTTGGTAATGCTATTTAACATAGAAAAAACGTATTTTATCACCAAAATGTTTCATGTCTCAACCAAATTCGACTGTTAGGACTAATGAAGTTCTAATGTAAAAGACAAAATTTCAAGCTAGAGCAATTAATAAACCTATCATCTTAAATTTAACATCGCTAACTTTCATCAGTTATGATCATGCTATACTGAGCAAATCAAGCTATTAACACACATGTTAATACAAAACAAGATATAGAATCCTAATAGAGTATGTATACATTAATGTAACATCTGTGATAAATACAAAATAAAACTGCTTATGCTATTACGCTAAAAATAAAATATAAGTCATTGATATACTAATTAAATCAATGGCAGAAACATGCAGCTGATTTCAAGTGAAAATTAAAAAATACTTTAGTATTCCAAACAAAACTTGAAACTGGGGAGGGTAGTAGAGGAGGAAGTCAAAGCATCTTCTTCCCATTTCATTCAATATAAGCTCCCCTGAACCATACATTTTTTTTCTTCCAAATACATAAATCCTCAGCATTAATGGGAGTGTTGAGGGAAATTGGCTATAGTCTGTCTCATTTAAGGTTTCCAGAATTTGACAGCTACTGCTGCCAACGTATTTAAAGTGTAATCGAGTAGTGTCGCATTTGAAATAACGAATGCCAGCTGACCGCCATGTGAAGCCATAGTGGTATCCCTGAATAACATGTATTCTTTCT
This sequence comes from Dryococelus australis, assembly GCA_029891345.1. Taxonomy (NCBI): domain Eukaryota; kingdom Metazoa; phylum Arthropoda; class Insecta; order Phasmatodea; family Phasmatidae; genus Dryococelus; species Dryococelus australis. The sequence continues at coordinate 49,372,066 of CM056997.1, read as the reverse complement.
TACATTGGCGAAAAAGAAAACAGTGCACAGTACAAATAAAACAATACGTAAGCATTTCGGAATAAATGTAAATAATATTACGTTGTAGTATTCTGTATAAGATTATCAAGCGTGTTTATAGTTTCTAATTTGTCAAATTGCAAAAAAGAAACAATGAAAAAGGAGAGCTGTTTATCTTCACCAACCAACGAATGGATGCCATGATGTTACTGTGAGATGCGATTTTTGTGTGCGGGCATATTAGTTTAGAAGTTCTAAATCAAATTAATGAATGTTGTATGAATAGTTATTAAAAATGTAGTGACTTAAAAATTCTTCATGCAATCGCCAACGACAGCAAGAGATCATACGTGTTACCAAAGGAGCCTAAGACATGTTACTAATGGGAGAACTCGAAAGTCGTCCAATGCTATCAAAAAAATAGAAACGACCGGCCAATTGCTGAGAATTTCATCAAAAACTGTTCCAAAGTAAATAGCGATAAATTATATACGTGAATATTTATAGTGTGGTGTATTTTGATGGGGAAATGTAAATATCTTAGGCAAATGTTTGTTAGTTATTTTATAATTAAGGTAAACATGTTAAGTTTGTGTGCGGGTTTTTATCAGACAACATTTAAATGTTCAGCAATCATTTCATTTCTTGGAATATATGTTATGTTACAGTTGAATTTATTTTTGCTTGGTCAATAAACAACAAATAGTACTTATTGACTTCACCAAAACATCGAGGTTACATTGCTCGCCTGTGTGTGTACACCAAAACCATGAATGCAGTTGTAATTAAATACTAATCATTTAGGCCTAATTATGTTAAATCTGAGATATATAATGTTCTGTTTGTCCAGAAAGACTATGTAAAGTACATTTTCTTCTGTGGTAAGTTTTTTAGCTATGGTAATAAATAATAATCGTATAGGACAACACATTGTATCGAAATTTTTTTTTGGGTGACGATGGGCATGTATATTAAATATCCAAGTTACTGTAATAGTACATACGGCCATGCGTTTGATGTAATTGCCACTAGTTTTCATTACTTAATGATCACAGGCTTACCAGTCTCCACCATTTATGAGGAATGTTTTTGTAATTGATTATTTTATTGTAATTACTACAAATACGTTCCATAATTATTGATTGTAGAAGACTTACAGTTCTAATTAACTATTTCTGTGTATGATTTGACAGGCCTAACCCTTGTTTTGTTTGTCCACCGCCTAAATGTAATTTTTTTTAAGGCAGGCCTAATGGTGGCATTGCCTTTACACAGAACTCTAGCAGAATTTTGTTTTCTCGTAGTTCATTTTACTGCTCAGTTGTGAATTAATGATTTTTTTTATGATGCTCTCATCAGTGTTTAATTAATTGTACGAATATGAATATATTTTATTGATAGTAACATCTACATTGTGTTATCAAAATACTATCAGAAATTTAAAAAAAGATCTGTGTAATCACGTATTCTCCTCAATTAGGCATATAGTTGGAATTTTTGAAATGTCAAGCAAAAATTCACATGATGTTGACATGTTTTGACAAGTCATATGGAAAGCACATGGTGGTGGAAAGATACGTATTGTTTTTTTTTACAAGGTACTCCTTTCACACAATCTGTCAAAATCTGGAAACCTTACATAAGGCAGACTATAGTATGGTGTAGTTAAACAGAGGTTAACTACCATTAATTATATGCTTTCTTGCTTAACGATGTAATGAAAGTGTCATTTATAGTCTATTCACGACTGGAAGAGACTTTCTGAGAGCTCTGCTAACAATGTACTTGCAGGCCCATTTTCGATCCTTCCACCAAATGTAAACAAACATTGCCATGTGACTGCCCCGTGGCATCTGTTAGAAGCAATGTTTACATTCCATCGTATGTTTGTGTGTACATGTGCTCTTACTACATGCACTTTCCTATTATTCAAGTCTTATATATATTATAAATGTATATAATAGAACAGTTTTCCTTTTTTTCTCATAAAATTTCATAGCCTCGTAATTTTGGCTGAGAAGCCAGAAATGTTTAATATTAAAAATAAAACAATGCTTCAGACAGCAAGGGTAATCAACATTAATATTGTCTTTGGGTAATAACATACATTGTACTTTGTACTAAAATGGTGAATTAACTAACTAAATTTATGTAATTTTAATTGTCCATCATTAGCATGTCCATACACCATATCTTACTGTTTATGTTTACAGCTGTTCAAAGAATTCTGTTACAATTGTGACGGACAGAACAGTAGTATTTAACCTCTTGTTATTGATATGTGTTGGGTTATTTAGTTAAAAGGACGGCCTTAGTTGGACTAAATATTGAAACGAAGGAGCAACCAGTCCAATGAAAAATACAGTAAATCCAAACACACAACTCGTGTCACTAATTTTTTGAACGTAGCAGCGACAAAATTAAAAGATAGTGGTGAACATGCACACAAATAGACCTGCAGTATATTTTATTCAGCTCATAATGTTTCCACAGGTATTTAGTTTTAACTAGGTTTATTTAATTATTTATTTAAAATCCTAGCAGGGCGTAATAATTTGTTGGGATTGTGGCAACCATTCAGATCACAAAACCGTAGGCACGTTACACAAATGTTTCAAAAAGATAGGGCTAAGTTACGTTGTGATAAACAAACAGACATATAATTGACTTCATCATGAAAACAGTTCATGGTTAAATTCTATAAATTTTGCACATCCAATATTTGCAATCACACACACACTGAGTCAGCGTTAATGACCACAAAGCAGCCACGCCCTTTCAAACACAGTGTTTAACGACACACATAATGGTACATTTATTCCTTCTGTCGAAAAACAGATTTATCACACTGTAGCTTGCCTAGGTAGGTTTAAAAAACACAACGTGTACACACTTGTTGGGTAATGATATATTTTTGTGCAAGAGAAATTATCAATTTGTGGCGCACACAGCAACAAAACGCCACATCATGTAGCCACTCGCCACGTCTGACAACTGTAGATTTGCAACCTTCCCGCCAACATCTAAATGCCAACAGTTTCTTCCTCGGTCGAAAAAACAAACACCATGACACTAGGGCCTACGTACAATATTTTGCACTACTATTTTAAACTGTAACAATGAAACATGTTTCCATTGAGGCTACCTAAATATTAAAATATTTCAATGGGCAACATTTAATTTACAAAAAATAGCATACCAAGAAAGTAGGTTAAAACAATATTTATATGTGAACTATTATTTATTACTAGCCGTTGCCAATACATCGCTGCTCTCACTGTTTTCAATTTGTATTAAATACGAAAAAAATATTACAAGTTATAGAAGATATTAGGTTAAATGTTTCATTTATTTTCAAGAATACAGTACTTTAAAGTTAATCACAGTGTTATACATTTGTGGAATACAAGTTACTGAAACAGCAGATTGACATGTTATGCCTAGGGTGATGTTTCAAAGGTTGTTTTTTAAGTCTCTTCTAGTCGCAAATAGACTATACACATATTTTTATGTGTTTCATGTATGAACAACCATTGAGCTGAATCTCTTAATTCAATGATACGTTTCAAAGGTGCACTTGCACAGCACATGATAATTTGACAAGAGTACACATTGTCATGTAATGGACACTGTCACAGTTTGTTAGTTTTGTGTGATCAGTCCTGCACTTTGTCAAGACATTAAAAATTGCTCAAAGGCATTTAAGTTTTCTAAGAATTTTATACTACCCACAAACAGCTTCTGTTCAAAATTATAATCAGAACAAACACATAGTTCCTTTTAATCAGTTGCTACATCCCCTACAATCACCATATTTTGACCTTCAACAAAGTATTTCAATTTTTATTCCTACACTTCGTGTATTCTGGATATGTGACTTCCTTAGCGTTTTTTTTTGCACAAGGCAGTCACAGTTCACATATAAAATATACAGCATTGCCCGACTTTTCCAGGTTTTCCTTGACCTCATTGCATTTTTCCCCAGCTAAAATACACATTATTTAACTGCTTCATGTTAAGAAAATACAAACACAAAAATGATTCTGTTGAAGAGTATTTGTCTTAGTAAACCATTGAAGAAGTAACATACGTGTTCTCCTCTGTTCTAGTCAAAACTTTAACATGATGGATGAATTTATACAATATTTCTCCAAACTGAGAATCATTTAAAATAGGCTTAAATGGATAATAAGGCACAGACAGTATCTATGTACTCATTTTTGATTGTGGTGCAGCATTCAGACAGAGCTATTGTTTCATACTTCCAAATGTGATTACCGTATTTTGGTGTATATAGGCCACACCAGAAGTGTTTGATGAAAAATTATAAATAATTAATATTTCAAGTATAGGCCGCACTGAATTTTTATATGCCTGTAAATATTGTTAAGTCACAATTCCGTACAAACAGAATAAATTCCAACTTAATTTCTCCCCTACAAAACATTCGCGACAGAAAATTTGTGTTATGTTGCAACATTTACGAATATAAATTGTGCAATTACTATTCCACAGATGATAATGTGACTTGAGAAAGCAAAACCACAGCAACATTCTTATCAATGTGCAATTGTAGAGTCATGGCGAGTGTGCAAACTATGTAAGATATCTTTCACTTGTCCAGTAGAAAAATTATTTTCTCATGTATGCTATATATGGGTGAGTTCCAACATGTTTACATTTTACACGTGTGGCATGAAGATGAAGGTTATTTTGTTTATGAAGGAGAGTGAACAAATAACTGCACATGTGTTTTTCTTTACTTTATTCTTTCCTTTCCCTTTCTTCCTGACTTTGCCTCCAAGAATTAAAACATTAAAATGTACTATATGTTAACAAATTTCTAAACATATTTTGGGGGAAAATTTTTCTTATGTCAATATCTCACTTTTTGTAGTCATTTTTTTTGTAAAAATGTGCGGCCTATACATGCCGAAATACGGTATTTATAGCACCATACACTGCCAAAGTCTTCTCGCACATACACACACTGTACATTCACAAGAAAATTTATCACCACAAAACAATACACAACCAATAGTAGAGTACACAATAACATTATCTTTGTGCTTTTAGAGACAGAACTTCTTCCAGTAGTGTAGTCTCCTTGCGGGGCATTTTCAACGAGTACTTGTTTCTTTCTTTCCAATTCATTAATTTCTTAAGAAATAGTTTTCCTTTCTTTTTCAATACAGTACTATTGAGACTTTTCATTTTCTTTTTTCCTTTCTAAGGCTTCTTGAAAAAGTGTCCTAGTATTCTGTGCAGCAGGTATCATGGGCTTAGTTATACTTCCATATTTGACACCACCAGTGCCAAACTTCATAGTGTATCTGCCTCTGCGCAACTGACGACTATTCCTTTAGATTTTCTACAACACATTATTTATTAACTGAGAAACCCCTCTTAGTATGAGGCATGACACTTTTTGAGTTGTCGACTTCAGCTCCATCCCAAAGTTATTTTGCACTGAGTTTGAAACTTAAAATTATTACGTTAAGAAGTGAGGTTGTACTGTCTACCTTGCAGCTTTTATTATTCACTGGTCCACCTAATTATGCTAGGAGGACAAGCAAGTTCATTAACTCCCTGCTAGATTGCACTAGTAGTAATATTGCTTGTCTTTTGTTTAGCATCCCCCTACAGCCGGCTCGTGAAGCCACAGAGACAAGTCATGCTTCGCACCCCCTCTCAGCTACTACCCCTCACCCTAGTGTACCAGTCAATGAAAGATGGGCAGCAGCCCGCGATGAGTATAAAAGGAGAGATGGCCCACGTCTCTTCGCCACTTTTTGTTTCCAGCACGCACTGCTCAGATCCAATAAAATTGCCATAGTCATTTCCAGCACTCAGTGCTCAGAACTGATTCCTCACCTTAAGCATAGCTTATTGTCGTCGTTACGCCCAGCACGCGTTGCTCAGGTCAACATTTGTAGCCACGCAAGTTTTGTGCTGTCGCCGTTGTTCCAGCATGCGCTGTTCAGAACACACCCCTTACCGACAGAACACATCAGCAGAGCTAGCTGTAGGTTAAGATTACGTCAGTTAGGAGCTATCCGCTATGTACGCTACTAACCAACATCTCCCTGCCTTCATTCGCGATTGCAGTGGACCTCAGTCCAGTCATTTTAAAGGCTACCATCTTGTCACTCCCACTCTTAGTTTCCCAAGCAAAGTGCCAGCGATACAGTGACGTTTTTACAACATGTACACATCTTAGAAAGAAGTTCACCTGGAAATTTGACGCAACCATTTTGAGTCGGACGTCTCTGCCGGCTGACCTAACCAATAGCTTTCAAGGGTCGATACTCGTAATGCTAACCCGTAGCTAGAACGCTATCACCGCGTTTTTATTTACCAGAAAATAAAATATGCGTAACCCTTTACTTGAGTCTATTTCCTTGTAGACGCAGTATCTTGTTATTACCCTTGCTATGTACCTGTGGGTATTCACGGGAAGCTTGCTCAAAGTAAAAACACGTATTTTGAATTCACAGAACACACACTAGTACTGGCCAATCCTTGCCAACTACGTTTAATGATTACTTCTCCCCTTGTGCACCTGTATGTGCAAAGCAGCTTGGTGGGGTAATTTCCAATCTCCTGATGCCTTTTGCCAAAAGAGGATGTCCTAAGGAGATTCAAGGAGTCACTCTTTGCATTGGGCCGAGTACACGAATATCAGCCCTCAGTAGTCAAACAGACAGCTAGCCTTCAGCCCAGAGAGCAGGCGCAAGCTCTCCGAAGACTGCAAGAACCAACATACGTTCCTGTGCCCAGTCATCTGTTCTCGCCGCCTGTACGTTCTGGACCAGCAGCTTACCCTGATTACATTATAGAATACTTAAGGATGCCTGAACACCGGCCATTGCACACTTGTCACCCACAGTATTTCTGCCACATTCTGCCTACAGACCACCGGAAATAACTACCACTCTACGAACGCCTCAAACCACAGAAAGCTCCTACATTGTTGAAATGTCGCCCAAGTGACCTACCTTCTACCACACCTGCCAAACATAGATTAAATGATTAGCCAAGATTTCATGCTCTGCCAAGTAGTCATACGACCAGTTCTTTATACCGGCACAGCCCTGGTACCACATCAGAACTGAACCCCTTCAGAAGAGAGACTGGTTATCTCTTTGAACAATATACCGCTGTTCTCCCGGGTATTTTATTATTATTCGGCCCGTCTCACACTAAATAATAGGAACACAGTAGCCAACAACTCTTTTTGTCGCCCAACATGTTGGTGCAAATTGCAGCAATAGTTCTGACCAGGCAGCAACGGACAAGCCAGCCACACCATTACGTACAAGCCAGATGCGGCACGTAGCAGACTTTGGGGAGTCTCTAAATAAACCCCGTGCCACTCATTACCCATACTGCAGTCAACATGACGAACAATGCACCAAGCCAAAGCGGGCACGAGCTTCAGGAGGCCAACTCTTCCGCAACCGGACTTAAACACTGTTCAAGACCAGACTGCCCCGGAACAGGGATAAACTGCATCCAGTATGCGCACTTCTAACAATGGCACCACTACAGTTGTCTTGGCTGGGAATACATGCCACAATATACATAAGGGCTGGAGTAATGCTGCGCAGACTATCTGACCAGACAAACAGCATATTGTAATTAGGTCACATGCCCAGGTCAAGGCACATACACAATATGTTGTATTCTCTGCCGAGAAATACATCACCACAAATGTATCGGCTGGCCCGATGAATCAGTAAACAGGTCTGGCATGGTGTACCAGTGCGAAGTGTATATCAGAGCAGCGGAGTATCGACCTAGTAACCCCGGAACTACCTTGATGCACAGCCACATTACGTGCGCAGGAGAATCACAACTCCCAGAGTTCGCAGCACGACCACACGAGGATCCCAGCACTTTCATACATGAATGCGAACGGAACTCCGCTTTCACGACATTCCACAAAATCATTGGGTGGCCAAAGCCCAACACAAGCTTAAGGGTAAAGCTGTGGAAAGGTGGAGCATGTACGGTGAATAAATTTTGAATTGGCAGCAACTCAGTACTTGGTTAAAACAAAGGTTCGCTGGAGATGAAGTTGTCGAACACCTGACATCCAAATTCTATAATGCAGCCCAGAAACCAGGTGACAAGATAGAAATCTTTGTAAGAAGAAAATATTGGATGTACCGACTGATCTTCCCACATACAAATGAAGATGATTTGATCAGACACATTACTAGGCTACAATTACTTTGTATCCGCAATATACTTCTCTTACCCAAGCAGTCAACCATGAATGAGCTGATCGACAGAGCTCGAGAAGCCGAACATAACTTTCAAGCACAAGCTGTGTTAGACTAGCCGAGAGTAGCAAAACAACTGGAGGAAAGGAAAGATGGGGAAACAGGTAGCAAAACAACTCCACTCCCTCCACAGCAGTCACCAAAACTGCCGAAATGCTGGTTTTGCCCCAGGAATCATTCCAACAGGGTATGCCCAAACAAAACCGCTGACCAACAGCCTACTTCCACCATGACACGGGATGCGGCACCAGTACCGCGGGAGGCCTAACAAACGGGGCACAACCTAGTAAGATGTCGAAGGGAAAAGGCAACGCCAGCGGGAAGAAAGGAGCATTTCCATCAGGCAAAACCAACACACAGTAAAGCCTACTGCAACATACACTGAAGTGAGGATTAATGCCAAACCTGCCTTAGCTTTACTAGACTCGACGGCATGAGGAAATTTTCTAAGACGAGGGTTGCTACTGCCACATCAACAAGGCAAATTGAAACCGCAGGCAACAGCTGTTAGAATGGCAAGATCCGATTGCATCCTTAAAGTTGATGGAAGAATTACTCTGATGATCGACGTACAGAACGTGAAGACGGAAGTGGATTTCATCGTCACCCCAGACACATCGAAGACATCCTAGGGCATCCCTGGCTCGGCCGCCAACAATGTATTATGGATCATGGGAAACGGAAGGTCTACTTGGGCGACGACCGCTGAGTCACCCACCATTGGGAGTACCCGACTGAACTGCGTGAAGTTCAGCTGATCAATGCCAAATAAGTTCACCACAATTTGACTCCTGAACAGTTCAGCCAATTAAAAGAGTTACTAGACAAGCATGCCTCAGCCTTTCGCGCTAACTGGAATTTACGGCAGACCCGTACCATCCACCATGAGATTCTTCTCGGTGACAACACCCCCATCTAAAATAGAACATACTGAGTCTCCACGAGACGACAACATATTATTTAGGAGTAGATCGACGAGATGAAACGTTAAGGGATCGTCGAGCCTTCAACATCATCATACAACGCACGTCAAGTTTATACTCAAGAAGGATAGGCAGCTACGCTTCTGTGTAAACTATAAGGGCTTTAATGATATCACTCTGCCTACTCCACCACCCGCTCTCGATCTAGCTCACACACTGAGAGACATTGGCAAGGACAGAATCTTTAGCACATTTGACATGCAAACTGGCAACTGGCTACTAACACTAATAGCTTTCACAGCCAGGAAGGTGCAGTAGAAGTCACTCCTGAGGCCTAGGCTGGGATGCCTTTTATACTAATTTTTCCTATTTCTAGGAGCTCCGAGAGTTGCGGGAGAATTAATCCTGCCTCTCGGGGGTGGTGCTTATGTCGTCACAGATGGGTCTCTAGATCCTTATCTGGAGCAGTGCAAGGCGTTGACATATCCTGCCCTTATGCACTTGTGGAGGCAGTGACTTTCTGCTGGGCGGCTCACTACCCACAGCGGCACAAATTTTGAATTGTGTGCTGTTCATCTAGCGGGAGAGGCAAAGTGAAGCCGGCTACTTCTTTGGGGAGGGGTGATTATGTGATGACTTCTTGTACAGTTTAGGCATTGGTAAAAGCAGAGAACATTTTGTTGGAGGATGTGTTGAGGCTCGGTCAACTTGGTAGTACCATGTGTTCTGCCTCCATTACCGTGTTTTGCTTAGAGGTGACACACCTGGGAATTGTTGTAATTTTTAGATGGGGCGAAGTCGTTCATTCAGGCTGCGCTTTCTCAAAGCGTGAAGTGTCAATTAACCCCCCCCCCCCCTTCCGATGGAGACCTATCTGGAAGTTAAAGGACAAAAAGTTGAGTGGTTGATTCGGATCGAGTCCAGTGTGACTCTAAGCTATTGCTCATCTAAATGTATAGCTTTTCTGTGCTACACATGAGCTATAAGTTGCAATAAGGTTTCACATGGAATTTGTTTTATTAACCTCAGGGTTGGTTAGGAACACATACACGAGGGAAGTCCTACACCCCTCTTCCAAAGTGCCACATTTAGTCAAGGGATCGAAACATGCTAAGTCTGAAAGTTGAAATTATACTTTGTCTAAAATTACAGTCTTTTTTTACTATTGTAAATATGAATAAATACTAAAAGGAGCATGGTGTCTGTCTTGTATCATGAGCATTGTTTCATTATTTAATGGTAAATCAGACCAATATTAATATAATGCTGTAAATAATTACATACAATAAACTAAATGTTAGAATTAAGATGCCACTACAGCACTTTAAGGGTGAAACAATTTTCAATTCCTGAGTTAACATGTCAGGTTTAAGATACTTTGAGTCTATTGCTTAGATTTAGCAAGAGTTATTAGTTCAAGGGTATGTAATAATTGATAATTGTATAATCCTTATTAAGTGTTTATGCCATTTGTAAACTTGGTACAAGGCACAAAACTTGACGTAATCTAAATACCCAAGATACCTCTTTAATGACTTGTGTACGCCATGTAAACCAGTTGGTGTACGTTATATTTAATAATTTTATTCGGTACCAGTATGACTAAATTACAAGTATCTCATAATAATGACCAATTTTACCTAATTATTATTTAATCCAAATGGGTAAAAGAAATTGTAATAATGTGGAACACCATGTATCTATTTTAAGTGGATATCACAAGCATACGATAGGTCGTAAATATCATTAACGTAATTTCTTTGTACTCTTAATTTTTTTTTAATGGGAAGAATAGAATGGTCGTAGGACGCAAAAACCACAAAAACACATGCATGTTTGCTGTGAATACATAGGTCCAGATGGCCTTTTAACTTCTTTTTTCCCCCTCATGGTATACTTCAGCTTTTTCTTTCCCGTCCTTTTGTACAAGGTGCACAGTGCAGCAGCACTGGTGCGTGCTAGTTACTATAACGACTGCCGTGCGAAGCACCGCCTATATATATTCTCTGGCCACTTGGGCTTCCTCCTCCCTCTCTCCCCACTCACCGTTTGACAACCAGTATTTTAGTGTAACGGTCTTACACTCTTACTCGCTGCTTGGCCCGCATCGAAACAATGTCAAATCTTCAGCTGTGTGCTTCGACTGACATGGTATGCCCATTTGTCTGCCATGAGTTCAGACTTCAGCTGATATTACTGGCATTGCGATCTTCAAACGTGAAATTTCCGTCTGATTATAGCATTATGTTTTATATTAATTTGTGAATTTAATGTGTAAGCCGGCAAGCAGAAACAATTCAGGTGAGTGGTGGACAATATGCATGAATATAGTGTTCGGGCTGTTAGGTTTGTAGTCAGGAAAATGGATACTTATTGTGAGTGCTAACTTAAATGAGGGACTTCGCCCCATCTGAATATGGCAAGCCACATGGGCAAGTTTCCCAACAGTACTGGAGGCAGTACACTGGAAACTCAGAGAAGTTGACAGTGCCTCAACACACCTCCAACCCCGCGCTCCTAGCTTGTAGTCTCCAACAGAATCCGCAGAAAATTATCACGTCATTGCCTTTCCCAAACCAAAGTTATTTGACTTCACCGCGCTCGCCAGCAGAAGAGCATACCTGTTTGAATTTGGTGCCGCCGGAGACGTGGGCCAATCAACGAAGGGTCACGGCCTACTTGAGCACCCTAAGTTGTGGACTTCTACTCACCAGGAGAGATAAGCATCCTTTGCCCATGCATGTGACATAAGCCCCCCCCCCCCCCGCACCCTTCGAAGCACACGCGCTGAGTACCAACAAGCGTCAATTACTTCGGGTGCAACCAAGCCCCGCAGAAGATACTCGAACCAAGGAACGCTGACGAGGGTTCCCACCTTCCACGCCAGCCTCCACGGCAGAAGGACTTCATGCGCCTTCCCCGCACCCCGCTGTGGCAGCCTAGACTTCGCACTACATAAGTCCGTGCGCAGCAGGACTCCAGAAGTCATTCTTGTAACCTCTCTTGCGACATCCCGAGCACTGCTCAGTGCTGCGACCTCCAGAGATCCATTAAGTCTTAAGTACGCCCCCAAGCGGCTACTTCCAACGACGACGACCAGTCATCCAATAGACAGCGCACATGCTAACACTCGTTAACTTCACTTTGTCTCTTCTAGACACCCGTTTTCTTTAGTACAGTTTAGTAGTAAAGTATTTTTCACATCTAGAACAATCTTTCCCTTTTTAAACTAGGACCAGGTCGCCTACACCTGGCTAATGTAGGTAACCTTCAGCATCCCACTGTTCAGTAGGAGGTAGCACGCGTCACGTGTTTATTGGTTTTTCAATAAACATAATTTTGTTCTCTATCCTTATGCTTTTTCATTTAAAGGGTACCTTTCTATTTCGCCTGCTACGAACAATTCACGTCGTGCACTGCCGACAGGAACGGAGTATTTTTCTAAACCACACCCATTAGACGGCCGTCTGTTTCTTCCCAACCACCAGAGCACTGGTAGTGCAGGAGGGGGGGGGGGGGGGAACAGAGGAGCCACAACCACTAGGAATACCTTCATCCAAGGAGGGCAGCAAGCTCAGGTTATTTCCTTGCTTCAAGCACTGATAGTGCTGGAGTGACCATATCATGTGTCTTGCCATTCAACCTTGCCTGAATTCACATCCAGTAGAGTCATTGTTGGTCCAAATGGCTCAACGTCTGATCAGCCTGCCAAGCGTGGGGGATCAGTGGAGACTTTTACCGATCTTGTGCCAGCAAGCAGCTACTGGACTGACACAGTTAAATTGTTTCTCATCCAGGTGCACTATGTGTGATGTTTAAGCAGCGACACTCTATGCCTTACAAGGTAAGGCCCGACCAAAGGGGCGAAGGGAGCAAAACCTAGTGTTTCTTGCTGCCAAACAGTGGTATGTACTCACCTCTTCTAAGCAGGAAAGGCAGGCAGAACGCGACCCCACCGCCGCACTAAGGCGCCAAGCAGTCGCAACTGCTCCCGTGGTATTTGTATATTTTCCACCGCATATTCGCACCAGCCAAGAGTACTACTCGGTTCCGAGAGGACTGGTTTACAGGACTGAGGCTAGGTACAGCATGGCGAATCCCAGGTTCTGGAGTCCGGTATCTGCTACCTGGAATTGTCAATACGGCGTGGGGCAACCCCGCACCCATTGAGTTGAGACAATGATCAAAACCTCAGCCTCATCAGCATCACGGAGGTCATCTGAGTAAGTCAGTAGCTAACACCTCTCGTCAGCCACTGATAAACCTGTATAATACACGCTATTGGTCTAGCGTACAAATCCTAGGTGATCGTGCCAAACAGACCTTAACCGGGCACACGCCAGAGTGTTGCCCACTGTTGTTAATTTCATCCTGACATGCACACCTACACGTTCCACATTATATGCTGGTACCTTGCCCACAAGAGTGATTAATCTCTCCCGGACATGCTATATGCGACACTTGCCTTTAAGAACTTGAAAGTCATCCAAGCCTCTTGTACATACACAGTGTACAAGTGTACACTTAAACTCAAGTTGTTCATTGGGGTTTTCTGTCCCTAAGTCACCAACACCTTCAATATGAGAAGAACCCGCCCGCTAACTAACCTGGAACTTGTGTGAACTCCCTCAGGTGACTACGTAGGTGAGTGATTTGTAACTAGGGTACATCTTTTGTGTCATACACAAGTTGGCACTGATGTTTTAATCATCATCCCACCGACCATCACTGGTACAATGCTGCGCCAATAATCTAGGTACAGGGTGGGACCTCACCATGTACCTGGCGGTTTAAATGTCGGAGACACATAACTCTCTCGAAATTCATCCCTGACTGTGCTTGATATCTTACTTTGAATCTTCATTGAGATCAGTACTAACATGTCTCACTAAAACGGGACTGTCTCCATTACATTATTTAGTTTCTTTTATCATAACATTTTCACGGCTTACTCTATAAATTAATACAAAGGACAACTGCCATGCATTTTAGAGACATTAACAAGATTTAAAAGAATTTTCAAAAATTCTGTTCTTATTTTTACTTTTCTTTTCACAGTTTTGACTAGCTTAAATAATTTCTGTGCAAGATCTTAAAAAGCTGCATCAAGGAAAACAATCATAATTTTACTCTAAAACAGCTGATTACATATATTTCAAACATGCATTTGCATTATGAGAAAATACCTCCTTCTAAATGTGGGATTTAAAATATTCCATACTTTCCTCATATTGACCAGAAGGGTTATTCTTATTACATTGAATACTTATCTTTTCAGAAGAATAGGCTCAGGAGCAGCCATTCTCACCAGAAGACTTTGCCCCAGGTTTATATACACATACAATTTTCAGTTATAATTCTCCAGGGTAGGGATGTTTGAAAGTCCACAATCACAGTCCGCAGAATGTTCCACTTGGTTCTCTACAAGTCTAAAATCAAATAGAAATTACGTCATTTCCGGCCCTGCAATCAGCGGAGAGCGTTACTGTCCATTCGAAACACAGTGCTGCTAAGGTGGTTACGCTGGTGGTGATATGGAGCGGGGCTTCCAGGAAATGTCCAGAAGCCCCACTTAGTCCGAGGTGTGCATCGGGTGGCAACGAACCGTTGCCGGTCACCACGTTGTCCTTGCACAATGTTACTATGCAAAACTTCTCATTGTAGTAGAAAAGGTAAAAATATTTTCTTCCACACATACACAAATATTTTAAACCATAGTTTACGGAATTCATATAAGTTCATTAACGAAAGAGGCAAAGTCTTGTCAGACGTAGTTCAGACAGGCGAGCAAGCATAGGGACACAGTCAGAGTAGGCAAACGTAGTTTGCAAAGGGCGAAATTGTCCATTTCTTGCAACAACGTGTCTCATGCTATTAATACAGATGCAGATTTATCTTTTGTACACTGGATAAGTCAAAACTTTCTCTGACCCCTAACTGAGATACAGTAAAATAACAGCAAACACTGGCAAAATGCCTGTTCACCTTTAAATATTACTCCAAAACAGATTCCCAACATAATCATAAGGAAATGAGCAAAGATGTAAGAGATAAAATAAAAATACTCCGTATATAGTATAGTACAAATGTTCCCACAAAGTTTCTAATCGTAGAGCTGTCAATTTTTTCTAGAGAGAAGTGCTAGAAACCTCTGATTTTTAGTTTGTTGGCAATCTGAAGATTGCTTCCAACATATAATATGTGTGTATTTCATCACGTACACATCTGTTCTTCACACATCCTGTACAATATTACTGAAATTTTACACATTCCTTATGCATCAGAACACACACCAGTTCAACACTAATGTATTATTACTAAAGATGGGTTGATTCCTTATTTTTTTTTCAATTCAGATTCTGATCCCAAATTTTCTTTGATTTTGATTTCAATTCAGATTCAAAGTATCGTTCTTTCATAAAATGTGCGTTTACATGACTAAATAGTAGTTTTAATACATTTTCTAAACTCCATATTTATTATCCATTAATTTAATACAAAAATGTAATATTGTAACAAAATAAATTGTTTACTAAAAAAACAAACTGGAAAATCAAGAATAATATGTTTACAGCACATGAAAATGTTTACCAAGATTCTTAGTTAAGATGTAAAAATATCCCACAATTTAAAATAAATTGTTTATTGACATTTGACAAAAACCTCTGTTTTCAACTATGCTGAAGGCTGAAAATCAATGCTCATAGTTTCCCATATCAAATTACTAATTTCACCAGCACTACACCATCTTTACTGGGCTTTTTTACACTTTTGTTGGTGTTGGACTTTAAAGTATAAGTTGATGTTGTAAAAGTATGGGTTATAACTTTGTAATGGATTTGTTGATATGTTCTGGTGAATGGTATGTGAATTTCACGTGATGAACCAACAACTTGTTCAAAACTTTCAGACACATTGCCACAATGAACTTAAACTGGAGTATCACTAGAGACCTTCAGAAAACACATATTTCTCTACAGAAAGAACATTGTGCTTTGTGCATAAGTGTAATATTAGGTTAGATGTAGCTTGAGTGTCAACGAGAGATGTTTCTCTTGCAGCAATTGCATACTGCAAATTTGTCATTATACTAACAAGCAGTAGAATGTTTACAAACTTCAAACATAAATAACTAAAGATTTAATGTTCAAACGATAACATTTACACACGTTTGTTGACAGTAAATTATCACAGAAGATAATAAATTTGGTCAAATTTCTAATTGGAGAAATGCCGCCAGGAAACGAGACTATTACCAAACAAAACTTTTTCCCCCCTCTTTAGCAACATATTTACACACATTCATACAACTTGGCTGTAGGCCTAAGGTGGAAATACAAGTATAGAGTTAAAATGTCAAATTTTGGCGACTATTGGTCACTTCCCAACGAATCTTAAAATGTGTGAGCAAAGACTATGTAGAAAACATAACGGCAGATGTCTGTAAGACAATTCACCTTGGTTAATTCAGTCGGCCACGGGTTAAATTGTGAACCAACAGCTAGAACTAGGGAAGTTATGAACCGCAACAGATTCTCTCTTTCCCCTATATTTGTAATTTACTACTTATTAATGAAATAAACTCATATTCAACTTTTTTGCACAACAAAACCGCAATACAGATGCAAAAAAGTTTCTGCAACAACAAAAGTACATATTGGGGGAAAAAATTACATCGCTAGGATAAGCAAACAATGTGGCCGTACCTGCGGAGAATCAGCAAACTTATAGCAAGCTCCTTGCCAATTGTACAACTGTTGTTTTGAAACGTAAATACAGTATAATCCCGCTGTAGCGAGCATGGCAACTGCGAGGGCACAGGTATAACGAGATCGTTTTGAGGCACTGTCAAAAATCGCAAAAATAATCCATGAAAATTGTAATTTTATGAGTTGAAACTGTGCAGCGAGATCATAAGAAACAGGGTTGTGGTGGGACTCGTAACCGCGTGAAGCGTGCTTTTGTTATCTACATTCTGTAACTTCACTCCCTCGCCCTGCAGAAATATTCCATAAAAAATCGTAATTTTACGAGTTGAAATATGTACAGCGATATTGTGTGAAGCAGGCTTGCGGTGGGACTCGTGACCGTGTGAAGCACACTTTTGTTATCTGTATACTGTAACTCCACTCCCTCATCCGACACCACGTTTCCCTAAGTACCTTGTGCCGCTCTCCCCAAATTCATTGTTCTATAAATAGAATACCACCCTTTCTACCTTGGCACCATTTTCATGAACCAGTTCTGCTTTTCCATAGTCGTTCACGGTCATTGTGCTAAGAACTGTGTTTGGCTTCAAACAACTTGGCATATGTGGATCGAACGTTATTGTTAAATGAAAACAAATTTCATTTAAACATAACAGTCCAAGCAATAGCTGGAATTGAACACAGCTACAAATTAACAGATTTTCGCCGGGTTTTTTTCCTTACTGTGTCATACCAATTAAAGATAAGGGCCACAACTACTACTACATTTTATCGCTGTGCTATAACAAACTTAATTTTAATCCTTTTTATAAAGTTCTCTTGAATTTTTGCTGGTTTTGAGTAAGTCTCGCTCCATGCAGGTTTTGTCAGTTGAAAACGTATAATTTTCCAGTGACTACCGTATTTACTGGTATAATTCTAGCACTGGCTCAAATTCACACAGTACATTTCTATCAACAAGGCATGCAATGCTAACGGGCACGCGCGCACGCTTTCTTCGACCATGCCAGGTTGCTGACACTTCAAGGTCGCTGGTCCCCTTATCGATTCCTGGCTGCCACGCCCAGACTGCAAACATGTAAACACAATCAGTCACGGAGTTTATTTGTATGCGCGCAGTTTTTTCATTACGAAGGGAAAAGTTTACATTTATATTAATTTTTGTTTAGTGCGAATGTATAATGGGTAAATATGCCAGTCAAACTGCTGCATTTGAACTTCAGGTAATTGCGTATGCAGAGGAACACTGCAATAGAGAAGAGGGCTGAAAATTTGTAGTTTCCGAGTTTAACGTACATGTCATGTTTTCTCAATACCGGGCTGCTATTACTAAGTGAACTGGACCTGTAACGATGGTAGTGGCAGGCAGCCGCCGCCCGGCCAGAATAATCCTGTAGCTACAGACAGACCGACAGTGGCAAGCAGCCGAGCCCGGCCATGCTGCAAAGGATCTAGGCGCTCTCCCAGCTACGTGCACATGGAAATGTTTTTGCTGCTAGCCCCACCACACGAGTGATTTGATTTGGAATATCTATCTTCATATCTATTATCAATAAATTAAGTGCTGTGTTTTTAAAAAATGTATCCCCACGGTTGGCGAGGGATTACCTACAGTAGACCCCATTTTGATGTTTACATGCACGTGTCTAGGTGATTCCTTGCATAATTCATGCATCCTAATTTTTTTTTCACTGAAATCCAGTAAAAATAGGTGCAAGAAATATGCCAGTAAATACAGGTATTTGGTTTGAGGTGGTCGTGTGGAGCTGTGACAGGCGAGTTATTGCTTGCAGGGCAGTGCTTTGGCGGCCGAGTAAGTGAAAGAGGGAAATTATGCGTAGGCCAGGCAACTGATTGCAAGGCAGAGCGGCTATACTTACGTGGCGTGGTCAGATTTTCCGCTCATTCTCGCGCAATTAGTTTTCATATAACAGGATAATTTTACGTTATGGTGGTTTGAACACAATTTAATAGCAATTTTAGGGTGATTTTTAAGTAGAAGGCCTTACTGGAGATCAAAATCGGTCTAATTCGGGGACAGTGAGCACACACTTATAGCGAGGATCGAACCTGGAACCATGACTCTACTGTAGTGTCATTACATAATTTGCCCAGAGTTGAAATTATAAGCGTTTAAATGTGATAATGACTAGTGAAATGTTTAAAGCAATCATGTGTATGTCAAATATAGTACAGCTAACTGTGTTACAGTACTAACTTTACGTAAGAAAATGAGAGATGACAAAAAATTGTGTTTAAAGCAGACGCTTGAACAAAACATGTTTGTGAACAAAAACTCTTAGTTAAAATTAGTCTTATGATTATCAACACTTCAAATTGTTAGAATCTTCTAAAAAAAAAAAATTGTTTTCATTCATAGAAAATACATTTAAGATAAGGTAGGAAGCCATTGCAAGCATTGCAATTATGAAAATAAAAGTATGTATCTTATTTATTTGGGAACGATTTCTGCAATCTCTAGAAAAGAATTGATTTTGATTCCAAGAAAAAATAGTGGAATCAAAGCATTGAAGAATCAACACAACCACCCCCAGATTTTACATGACTGGCAACAGAATTACAACTTCTAGCGACATTTAATATACGACTAACAACAGAATTAACAACTTCTAGCAACATTTACAGTAATACATAGGTTAATGTCTGCATCTACACCAAAGATGACTATATATACCATATCTCCACAATTACAAGCCGCACATTTTTTGCCAAAATTTTGGCTTAGAAACAGGGATGCAGCCCGCATTGAAGGAAAATTTATTTTCAGCGTTACCGGTAATAAATGGAATAAAACAAAGAACTGTGCAACTAAAAACTATAAGAAACTTTTTTTTATCAGACTGACTTTCTGACAAATTATTGCTAAATAAACAATAATATATTGTTTAATGCACATTCCTCAGAGGCATGATTTTGTGGTAGATAACGATGAAACTAAGTAACACCAAAATAAAATTTAAAATGCAAAATAATATGAAATACAATATGAAAAAACCTAGCATGTCACTGCATAAAAGAAGCAAAGCCCACTGTGGAGTTATTGACGCTTTTCTTTTGACCTGTCACTGCACAAAAGCAAAAAAGAAATGGAAGGATGCTAGTCGCATGCATCTGCCATCTTTGACACAGGCTGTGTTGTACAGGATGTACAACCACAAAGATGAGAAAGATGAGTGAGACCTATAATCGATAATTATTATTTTTTAACATCCCTTGAAAATAAGGGCGTGACATATATGTGAAAAAAATACTAAATCTACACCCCCATGGTTATTTTTATTGACAGATGTGCACTACATTAAAGTGTTATATAAAATGAACTGACTGTTTTCATAAAATATCTAGTCTCATAAATTATGGAAGATGCTGCAGCTTGTGTAAAAGACTGTGGATCTCTAATATAGATTAACCTTTATTTTATAAGATTTTATAACACAAATTGCCAAAAAAATTTAAATGTAGAATAAATATTTCTTTTCTCTCCTTCAAAATTACAAGTGTTATAAAATTTTAAATATTGGACAGAATTAAAAGTAACTTCATATAAAGAATGTATACAATTTGTACTATACTATAAAAGAATAATATCACCTAAATGTTCTTTACACGTTACAATTTAAGTGATGTAATGCGACTTCAGACTAATAGTCAAAATGTGTGTACAAGGTAGATAATCGTGGTTCGGAGTGCAATGTAATCATGGATATTTTATACCTCTATGCATAATTATGCAGAGTAAAATCTCTAACACTTACTATTTTAAAGGATTTTATAGAACAAACTGCCAAAAAAAAAAAAATAAATAAAATGTCGGATAAAATATTTTTTCCCCAAAATTGGTTTTCTGAAGTAAGGGCGTGGCTTGTAATAGGGAGTGGCTTATAATCGCCGAAATACAGTATGTAGTCTGTCCCAAAAATGAGCACACTTATTTGACAGATCTGATGGTAGTCCTGTTTACAGCTTTTTCCATAGATACAGCATGTGTCCCGCACCACAGGTGATGTTTACACAATCACACACAGCTGTCGTCCTGTCTAGCATGTCAGCAAAAAATATTTTACCATGAAAATAACTGTACACAAAACTACGTCAGAACTGCCTAAAAAAAAAAATGTACTAGTTTGTGGGACATATTACATACATATAAATTAACAATTAAAAAAATTACTGCAACAAAATCATTTCAAAAAAATTTAAAAATTCAACCAAACTCACAGAATGAATACACTTCAAGACTGATGGAGAAAAAAAGGCTGTACCTGTTTAGCAGTTGCAGTTCTTGTACTACTTCCAGGGCCTGCTTTTCTGAATTTAAAACTGGTTGGAATTTTCGACACAAATTTCTCTGAAACACACAAGAAAACATTATGAACAATAAAAGCGTAAATCAAAGCACAATCCATGATTGTTTGGTTTGCAGCATTTAACTTTTTTTGGAACATTAAAGTTAACTTAGGGTTTATATTAGTGATAGGGGGGTCAATTCTTTGATTCTTAAGAATAGGTGATTCTTAGTACCGGGATCTAAATAAATTCTTTTCTGTAAGAGAAATGGAATCGGAATCTGTGGTCATAATAAAAAATAAATAAAAAAATAAAAAAACCAGGATCCAAATGCTCCCACTACTTAACACTTAAAATAAAATTGCATCAAATGTAACATGGGAATGCCAATTCCGCGGCAATACTATCACTACAGAGTGTTGCCGTGGAACTGGCATTCCCATGTTAAATTTGACGCAAATATTT
Source organism: Dryococelus australis (assembly GCA_029891345.1). Classification (NCBI taxonomy): domain Eukaryota; kingdom Metazoa; phylum Arthropoda; class Insecta; order Phasmatodea; family Phasmatidae; genus Dryococelus; species Dryococelus australis. The sequence continues at coordinate 49,350,373 of CM056997.1, read as the reverse complement.
TATAAGTTCTAAGTAGTGGGAGCATCTGGATCCGGGTATTTTTTTTTGTTTGTGCAGATGTTAGGGTAAGGGTTTTGGTTAGTATATAAGCAGGTTTGCGCAAAGAATATTTTTTATGATGATGCTAGACACTGAAAACAAATGTACAAAATACATAATGGATAAAGCAAATTGATTGTGTGTCATGTTACATTTTAAAATTTTTAATATTTATTTAGAAAGCATAGATGTTTGTTTTTGATAGATCTACTAAGTTAATTGAACCTTATTTGAAAAATAAAATACATAAAAACAAAAATCGGAATCGAGAATCGATCAAAGAATCAGTATTGGCACCAGAATCGAAAAAAAAAAAAAAAACTAGACAACCCATCATTAGTTTATATATAAGGCAAACCAGTTGACTTTATGATCTCTGCAATTGCTTGCAACGTGAAAAATTGTCAAATTGTTTACTAAACCAGGCTTACTTATTACTAATATATTTTCTTTCAATTTAAAAAAATTTTTGCAGCTTAGTGTACGATGAGAAGTAATACTAACAATAAACATTAACACATTACAAGTCTTACCTTCACAGCAACTTTTCTTTCAATCAACTTCAGTTATTCACATTAACACTACAGCTGTTGTGTTGCATGTTATTTTACAACACACTGTATCACATAATATTTAAAACAACCAAACTTAAAACAACAGTCCAAACTTTAATCCTAATTAATACGGTTGACTGGCCATCACATACTTTTCCGACAGTTCCAAATCAGGAAACGTCTTTTTGAACATAGGCCCGGCATGGTATACTACAATTATTGAAACGTTCTGTTCAACTAGAAAAGACGTGAAATATCATTCCGCTCCTGTAAAACGTTATCCGCATCAGAACTTTTGACAAACAACTGTCCAATTTCAAATTATTAAAACCGCCTTTCACATTTTAATTGTGTTTTCCGCAATTCACGTGGTTGAAAATATATTTTCTGCCGCCTTGTGCAATGTCTACATCACGTCTACAAACATGGCAAAACGCAAACTTCTCTCCTTCGTTAGACTTTAATATACACGGAAATTCTTCAGTGTACGCTTTCCAAAATAATCAGAAAATAGGTTTTCACTTATTTCACCAATTACTATGCAACACGACGTTGTACAAAAATATGCAATTACAACACGAACATGGCCGACCAGTAAACACAAACACACTGTGTGATGCAAAGATGGCGAGAAACAAGTATTGAACACTTCATAAAAATACGACTTCAGTGCTGACTACAACTTCAATCAGCCAATAAGATTCCGCGATTAGCTACCAGAATCTTTGTTACAGTGAGGCGTCTCTATTGCGCTATCTATGGCAATCATAAGAAAAATTAATAAACAAACAAAACAAAAGTGTTATGAACTGATGATGAGAAAAAAAAAAAAACCTCAAAACCTTAGTCTTTTTCCATAAACCCGTAAACACACTATAAAATCCGTACATGTTACAGACAAACCGTAAAAGTTGGCAGGTATGTATAGTGTTAAAACTAGGGATGGGCTGATACCGGTACTGATACATCGGCCGATTATCCAAACATCGGTATCGGTTACAATTGGCCATGGTCCAACCAATTCATTTCATCAACCCAAATGATTTAATCATCATGTAGATTACCGTACTTGGTTATTTCGCGGGACACTTTCACAAACAAAGAATTTTATTTTTGCAACTGAAAAACTATTTTCTTAATTTTATTTTTATCTTTTAGTAACAGGTGATTCAAAATTAAACGGAATCTGATATGGCTGTCTTTGGTGTTGCTACATAGTTAACTCTATGCAAGCAGTATCTGGTGAAATTCTTAAAATAAAATGTATTCAATACTGGTATCGTATCTGCTTTTAAGGTAGTTAAAATTCATTTAGAAAAAAAATTAAAATTTTTACCACTATAATATTTATTGTTGTACATTTTCATTCAAGTAAACATCAACTGCATATTAATATATTGCTCCCACTTCGTATATTGATATTTGTTCGCAGCATGACATGATTTAAGTCAATTAGTAGGCAGGCCAAATGTCGATATGAGCTGAATCGCTAGGGCTTTGGTGCTCGTTCAGTGGTAGAATTATAATTACGTACATTTTATTTACAAACGAACATCTGTAACCAAAAAAAGTTGATGATGTGATGAAAGTAAATAGTACGTATGTATAAAACAGATGAATATAATTTACACACTGAACATGCAATTTATAAACACTGCAGTGTTTACTCAACTTCTGTGTTTTGTGGTTATGTTCTTGAACAATAGTGCAGTAACAATTGGGTGAGTTTGGTGATTGTAGCCAGCTGCTTACCATTTACTAAATAGTTATTGTTTTAGATTGTGCCTTGTAGTTTGATAAAGGGAAGTGTTTTTATAAACCGACGTGTGATCCTCTGTGTGAATAAATGGTTAGGGCGCTGACACCCCTCTTGTACCTTACGAGGTGCGGAGGAGTAAAACCCCAGAGTAATTCGGAGCGTTAAACTATCCCTTCCTGTCAGTCTTACTCTCCGTACCACAAGGGACATCAATAATCGGTATGCCAGCTGTCCCAATAAAGGTGGATGAGCTCAATCGGATGTGAATAAGAGCGATTGTGGGGGTGAGCGATCTGGCTTACACTGACAGGATTGATCCGTCTCGGCCTCGTTGGTTATTGAGTGGGGATGAAGTTGGCTATGGATTGTTCTGGCTGCGTGTGGGGAACTGCCTTGGGAGGGATCCGAACCCTGATCGTCCTTCCGGAAGCCAACGTTATTGTGCAGAAGTTGAGGAGTACTTCTGTTCTCAGGTGTCGAACACGAAGTATACTGCCAGAGTTTAGTCTCATAATAGTTGATCGGCTAGAGGGGCTCTGTGTGAGTGTATTAGAGTTTGATACCCGTTAAAGGGTAGGCTGAACTGGGCTTCCTCGGAGTCGGATTCTTCGTCGGGTTCACACCAACCTAACAAATGTTTTAACGAGGTTTCGTGGTCAGGGGGTAATATTATATTGTAATCAATAGGGTCGTTCTCGGATTCACTAGTGGCCAGTGTACCGAGGCGTGAGTCATTAATTATCTGATTTAATAATGCTTGTTGCAGTAAGGCGCGCCTCTCGTGTAGCCTCTGACGGCTTCCAGTACCACTGTGCTGTTTGCGCATTGAGTAGTGAAATACAACAAAATAAAATTAAGGTTGTCAACAGGGGTTGCGTACGAGCAGTCCTGGGTGGGGTAAACTTTGCAGTCACTCCTGCGGACCTGCTGTTCACAAGGGCAACCCAAGTAACTAAACATTGTGCCTTGTATCGGCGGCAGGTGCACTGGAATCTCAAGTATTAGGGCCTTTCTCAGGCCTTGCCTCCCACACAGTCAGATAAAGACGTGACGTTAATTAGGACAATTTCAAAATTAAATGGAACACACAGCACTGCAATTAAATACTGAATTAACAAAGCTATAAAAATGACACAGGATCTATAATTAAAATTATTGTAGTCGATACACAAGAGGATTAAGTTTGTGAAGTAATATTTTATTACGTTTAAAATCACACTTTGGCAAGACCCGGCTAATGTAATACACATTAATAGCAAGGAAAAGAAATATTAAAGCTCGGTAAAATATCTATGTCACAATCAGCAGGCGAAGGCAAGCCTGGGAAAATTAATCTAATAAAATTAATTCCTACGAAAATTCCTAATTAATTATTTAAACTAATTTACACTATTAACAGCATGAACGTAACAAGGTAGCTCTATCCAGGGGGACGTAAATCACGTGACGACCTGTTACCGCTGGAGTCAAGGGAAGTTTACTGAGGTAAAGGTTAGTGGGTACAGGTGTGGGATTTACCAAAATGGAGAGCTGTCCCTGGGCGGTCAGCTGAAGGAAACCTTGTCGAAGCTGGGGTTGGAGTGCTGGCGGCCTTCTGAAAGCTGTTGGCTGGAGAGGCTGCAGAAGCCTTTGGTAACTGGTGGTGGCAGTCAATGGCGGTTGCTGAAGATCTAAAAGACCTGGCAGTCAGTAGAGAGCTCCAGCACACAAAGTGTTGAGGCGAGCTACTGGAGAAGGAAATAACTGCAGACCTTGGACCTGCACAGCCTTACATAGTGCTCTCGGCCTCGGACTAATGACGTCTACGGGAGCAGGGATAAAACCCCTGCGCTCTGCTTCCTTTATTCTGAGCGTCTTATGACAGTTGCGGGGCACTTAGTGGCAGTGTCGGGCGCTTCGTGATAGTTTGCCCTGGTGGGGGTGACTATTAGTATATGTGCACAAGTACTACGGGATTGTTGACGTTAGCAACTTTCTTGTTTGTTGCCGCTTCACTTATGTAATAACGTAAGTCACACGAGTTGTGTGCTCGAGTTTTTTTTGTTATACTGGATGATTGTTTGTTTTAATACTTGGTCTGGTTTAGGTAGTCCTTTCATTGAAATAACCTAACCACGTATATACAGTTCCCCATCACCTACCCAGTTAAACAGTCATAGTAAAATATGTGTAATATGCTAATTTGAAAATAACACCAATTGACCCGCTATCGATACCGATACATAGCCATTTAACTAACCTAAAACACTAAATAATTATGAACATTTATGTTACACTCTTTGCGATGCTGGCATTGTTTGGATGGCTGAGGAATGTAAACCACCATATATTTAGCAGTTGAAACGTTAGATGTCACACGGTGACGCTTTTGTCAACATTATGCAGAAGGATACATTATCAGTAATAGAAAGTAGAACTAAAATAGGGCTTCAGAAAAGTGTGAAGTAATTGTGAATGGACTACACTGTAAGTTTGACTTTGAATGACTACGGAGACAATTACAACAACAACAATAATAAACAAAAACATCTTGTTTTGTTTGAAATTGAAAGTCAACGTTTTAAGGTTTTTGGATTATTCTTGTAATTCTTGTATTGCAATTATGTACTGACTACCTAAAAGAAGACATAATGAATGTCTTAGTCCACTGAAACAAAATCAAATAACTGTAAAATGAAACTGCAGAACAAAATACAGAAGTGACCAACTAACAAGATCTACACTCTTGAAATTGACCAAGTTCATAGAAACTGGCAGAGCTCTAAGCCAGGATGGTGCTGTCCTGTCTAGTGATAGCACAACATATTTAAACAAGCATGATATGAAAGATTTAGTTAACATATTTGACAAACACATTCTGCAAAAGGATTCAAGACTTTACAGTACACATATACAAACAGAGGTTCTAACAACAAGATGCAAGCAAATAACCTACACTGACGATGACAAAGGATTCCTCAGGTAGGTTGGTTTAGTAAAGAAGCCAAATTCCAAGTTTCAGGACTTCTGAACAAGCATAAAGTTATGAGGGGATGTAAATATCATTAAAAAAAACATAACATGCACACAGGTAAATATGATGTGGTTTCATGTAATCAAACAATCCACCAGTTCTTTATTAATGAAAATTCAATAAGTATCTACATGTACCATAAACAAAATATGTTTAGAAGACATCACAGTTGCCCAAAAAGGATGGAACACCCCTACACTGAAGTTTGTAAATTCCTAAAAGAGCAGTTCCTTTGAAGGTGGAATGGCAGAGACAGTCCCATATCCTTGCCCCCGAGTGAGCCAGACATAACTTTACATTTCAAAAAAGGGCTATGTGAAGTATTTTGTGTGCCAAACACCTGTTTACACATGCACTAAAGCAAATGATTGTTGCAGCCACTGCAACTGTTGATATAAATAAATAAATAAAAAAAACAGATTTAATATTGTTTCAATTAGTTATGTGCAACTAAAGAGGCACAAGGAAATGTTTACTGATGGTTAAGAATAAAATATAGTAATATATTCTTTCACATAACAAAATGCACGGCAATAGTTTCAGTGATGGTGATTTATCCTCAAGTTAAACAACACAATTACATACCTCTACAAACTAGTTGCTTTGTTGGCACAGGGATTCGTGATTTGAAACTTCTTTGTAACTGGTGATTTGCTTCTTTTGTAGGTACAATCCCAAACTTCTCTGGTACATTTTCTTTGTCATCTGCCATGTTTACTACAAGAAAACAAAGTACTTGTTAATGTTTACACAGCATTCATTCATTGTTTAATCAACCAAATAACAGTAGACAGTTTACTCATCAATGCCTTAGCATGTTGCTTGCTTTAGACAATGCCAGACAAATGCTCCTCTACTGTAATTAACATTGTAAAACAGTGCCATGAAGTTCGTTGAGCTATTTAATCAGAGACATGAGACAAATAATGGTGCCATAATAAAAGAAAATGAAAGATTTCAAGTGTCTGACAATTTCCTCAGAATTTTATTCTAGGAAAATCAGTTAACATTCTTCAAAATGCAGCAAAGCAAACAGTCACATATACAATGATCCAGTCAAAGCACAGAACAGCACCACAGCAGAGTTCACTGATTAGTGATTCACTAAACACTAGCATCATGAGAAAATTAAAAAAGACAGGAGGTACATAATTCTACTACAAGCACCCTGTCAACCCACCCACCAGCAGAAATAATTTTGTAGAACAAAAGTTAGGCCGAAAACTAAGGTTGAAAAGAGCCATGCCAGATCAAGATGGACAACCAGGCTGCTATTTCTCTTGCTAAGAACAGTCACTTCTAAAACTGAAGTGCGTATAACTAACATAGTGCTTAAGAGAGTATAAAGCACATTGGACATGGGGTAGTGTGTAATGAATGTGCTTGAATGATGTATAATTTTTTTTAAATCAGTTGTTTTGTTCATTTTAACATTACAGTGTTTTTACAATTGGTAATTTTCAAAACTCTCATTATAAATGCTGATACGCAACAAAGGGAAGTGTTAAAGTTTATTGCGCAACAGCTGGTAAAGTTGGCTGCATGGTTTTTTGAGTGCACTTTAATCTTATGTATTTTGGTGCTTACGGGTCGGTATGTATTTTTTTGTCTTGTCAATATTGACAAATTAAAATAAAAATGTTTTGAAGCAACAAAGTGCACACATAAACAAAAAATTGTGCACCTTGACACCAAGATTTTGGCCTATTTTCATGTTTAAAATCCTCTATTGGTAGGAGAAAAACATCTGGAAACAGGCAAACACAGTAGTACAGAAAATTTTGCACGTCTCTGTTCATGCTCTAAACACTACATTAATTCAAAGATATTATAAAAGTTTGCTTACAAATTACCCGACTTCAGCTATTTCATGTTGTCATATTAACATTGACGCATAAAGCCTTTGCAACAAAGGTATTTTACCGACTTCAGCTCATCAGTAAGCATAGCCATGCGCCTCATCAAAACGGAGTTTTATTGTTGACCCAACACGAAATGTCAAGAATTGTACTATCTACCACTGCAAGAATGGATGTTCCAGTAGAAGATTGTTTTATTCTCCGGCCCAATGAGACTATGCATCGAAGGCACAGAGTTCCACTGCACGCCACTAGATCGCTACACCAGTACCGCTCCAAGCTGGCCAGTGACGTCACAGCCACCAAGAAGCTATGCTATCGCCACCACCCACTCAAGCAACCAATTCCTCGTTAAGAAATTGCCAGCCAATGAGAGCAGAGGAAGCCGCCATGAGAGTATAAATAGTGGGTCACAGCCTGCAGATGCCAGTTGTGTATCGACTCGTCTACGAGCCACAATTGAAGGACAAGTCTTCAGTCATCCACCGCACTCGCTGCCGGATACACTGACCAGCCTGCTCAGCTACACTTCTAGCTCTACCCTTCCTTTTTTCACCACCTTCTTAGTGCTGAAGGAAAATCTACTCCTTGGTCTCCACCGCGCTGAATTCGCTGGAGCCATCCTGTCTCAAATCCTGCTTAGTCATCACTGCATTCGTGCCGAAGATACTCAATCACCACATAGTCAACACACTTGGGACAATGCGGCCCCTTGTGAGCAACAATTGCGTAGCGAGTTAGTACAAGTTTAAGTTTATTTTCACAGCGCTTGTCTACTCTACCACTAGTAGTTCATAAACAGGTCACCTTTACCTGGACAGCACTAGGAGGTAGTGCGACACCACATGTTTATTTACTGTTGGACTTAATAAATATAGTTTAGCCTGACTCAAATGTACTCCTTTCCTGTAAACTTTGCACTTTTCCTATTTTACCTCACGCCCCTGAGAGAAACACAGGTGATCCGGGAAAGCTACTCATTCGGACCACACACACAAGCATCGGCCAACCTTTCTGCGTACCTCGGTAGGCAGAACGGTAGAGCCCACAAAACAGGTACTCAGTCTCACCAAACAGCTTGACAGTTCAGTGCTCACTCTCTCCACCAAGTTTAGGCACCGGAGAGGACATTCCCCGAGTTGGGAAGACTTGAAGTGAGCCATACACCCATGTGCAGGGACTGTTGACAGCATGGCCTGTTTCCTAGTGCTCACCACGTTTAGGTGCCGAGCACTATGATACAGTGTCCGCTCAGTTGGCAGATGCTCCAAGTGGTTCTACACCAAGCAGAACTATATGTACCCTGCATTTCGCATCATGGACGTGAGTGTGTGTTTTGTTTTCCCAATGACTTACTCCCACCGAAGTGGTATTCATGAGAAGGAGAAGCAAGCGCTAACTGCATCTGTACACTTGCTACAGCTTACCGCCTCCCTCGCTGGATCTCTCAACAAACGTGCGCCCAAGCAATAAGCACAAGCACTGCACTGCCTATTGATGCCTGTAACTCCCGAGATCTCCAGGAACCTATTTGAAGCGAAGGAATGTCTGAACAAGGAGGTTTACCCTTGGATAGCCGAATACTTCAGTCAGCCCGACAAGCCTTCAATAGCTCCTACCATTTACGTCTGACAAGAATCAACTGTACTGTTCCCATAAACGTGATCAAACGTCAGGAAACAGATCTCTAATTCACCTGTGGTACCTGCACATCTACCCGAGATATGCTAGGTTCAGCTACCGTTCGAGGTTACACATCATCCAGGTATCCTGTCAAAGGTTAAGTAAAATATCACTGTCCTAACCCGATTTAGTGCCCTGTCACAAAGCTATTAGGCCTGTTCTCTACAAGGGACATGCACCCGTACCTCGTAGAGATTAAACAGTAAACGCGTAAACCCCGCCAGAAGGGGTGCACCTGACCTAGCAAAACCAAATTCCCCTTGACGTAGTGAACCTCCAGTCAGCCAAGACATCACGCGTCAGCATGTATGTGTGTATATGAGTGTGTTCTATCTTTGCAAGAATCCACGTCACCTAAGTAATGAGCATTATCACACACACTTGGCTATTGTAAATAGTTATGTACATACTCTTCGGTAAGTATATATGTGTGTATACAGAATGTTGCAAAACTGCATGTCAATACATTGGAAAACATTCCCCACTATGCAGGATGAAAAAACTTTATGTGAACATAAGTCTGCAAAGCTTTGTTTCATTAATACAGCTCATAATACATAATGTACAGTGTATGGCCTGCGGGCTAGATCACGTTACTGTAGAATGTGATCACAGGTGTAATTCGCAGCCCCATACCAGCCCCCGAGGAGCCCTGATTTGAATCAACTAGATTTTTATTTGTGGGGTCATTTAAAGGCACTTGTGTATGAAATCCCAGTGGATGATGTGGACACCCTTCGTAACCATATTGTGGCGGGTTTCGAAACAATATGGAATCTTCCAGGGATTCATCGACGCATCCGGGTCTCCATGCAACAGCGGATCAATGTACGTGTTCGCGCTGATGGAGGGCATTACATTTTTTTAATGCCAACAATAAACTGTAGTGTAACTAATTCATGTTCAGTTCCTAATGTTGTAGATGTAGCATTCCACAGTAACATGATCTAGCCCACAGGCCATACACTGTACAGTATGTATTACGAGCTGTAGTAAAAAAATGAAGTGTTTGTGGACCTATGTTCATATAAGAATTTTTCATCCTCCAGATGTGAGGAATGTTTCCCTGAAGTATTGACACACAATTTTGAAAATTTTTAAACATTCTGTATATCCATACAGGTATACACATGATTTAAAATTTATTTTCCCTACTACTTTGAGAATCACCTCTAGTGGGGGGGACCCCCCCCCACACCTGCACGCACGTGCATGAGCACACACACACACACACAGACCTTAGTGACTCTTTTATGGCACAGGTTTCCAAACATCTTAAATTCGCAGTATATAAATGAACTATTTTTGTGGTACTTGTAATAAATTCCGTTATCTAATGAGATACTGGATGTATGTCCAATACTCAACACATATTTACTTAATCACACCCTTATCTATTGGACGTCTACATACAGCAGAATTTTTAAAATTTTTATTTGCAGTTATACACCATGTTTCATAAAAATCTCAGGGATTACAAAATTTTATTGTGACTGAAGCACTGAACTTACATGAAGGAAAGCCATGCAGAATGAAAGAGGAACTCGAACAGTTTTTTGTGACACCTACAAATGTTCAATGTGTGCACCACGGGTGATACGGCATATAGCCACATGATAGTCTTGGTCTTGCTACACATGCATCAACATAGACCTGTTGATAGTGCCTATCGCTGCAATGATTCACTCTCTTAGGTCTGCGATACGTTACGCAGCAACAGAGTAGCATACACACTTGCCAACTTTTAAAGTTTCTAATCAGTAAAATGGATAAATAATATTAAAACACGCGTAAACTGGCCACTGCAATTTCACATACACTAATTTTCTTAACATTCAAACGTAATTTCAAGTAATAAAATTTCCACAATTTCACAATGAAAATTGAATATAATTTAACATTTTTTCAGTGTTTTAGACCAGAAACAATGGTTTCCCCTAGAGAAGACTTATACATCATCAAAATGTGTTGCAAAAATATACTTCAGTAAGATAGAGGAAATGTGGGAATTGTTTATCACCCGATGAAAAACAATAGCAATTATACTGCTACCTGAAGTGAAGATAAATTTATCATTATATTTGTTGTTTTGTGTTGGTCATTTCCACAGATTGTACACACAAAATATGTAAAATAAATATGACTAATTTATTTAACACACTGTTAAATAACCAGGCATGCTAAATCCTGTGAAGTATTAATTTACTGCATCCATCAATCAGATATTCTGTCTGAAACACAATGCATATTCGGAACAATTGTCTTTCAATGATTTATTCCCGTTATTTACATTTTACTGTATTTCCTGTTGGTACATTCGCCTCTGATTGTGTGCATCATTCGTTTTTGGACACTACGTTGGCGCACGAGGTCTTTTACAATATTAATAAATGACTGCTGTTCACCAGTGCAACTACACCCCTGGCAGTTTGTCTACAGAGTTAAGTTACCACCACTGCCGCATGGAAGATTGTTGTATCTATCGGGCCGGGACAGACATCCCAATAATAATAATAATGTTTATTTTCACCTGATGAGCCATCGGGACTGTGCAAGAGATTTGGGGTGTTTACAGTAGTGTGCAGCCACATGTAGGATACCTAGATCCCACCGATCTTCTCTACGCCACTCGCACCAAGGATCTAGGCGCTGAGCTTGCACCTGCTAACCCCCTCTCCAGATGCTCTATGTCAGTGAAGGAAGGGCTGGCTGAGGAGTATAAAAAGAGATGCGTCCCGGCCTCTGGATCGTCAGTTCTGCTTCAGTTCTCGATCACCTCTCCTGAGCTCTGATCCCTCCAGCTATTGGTGCCGAGGCTCACACCTCTCTGACTCCTTCACCGTTCACCTTGTGGGGGCCTACGATCCTCTCCTACGCTACCTAAAGAAGAACCAGCGGCATCACCAGCTTCACACTGAGACATGTTCGGGCCCTTACCGACTCAGAGTAGAGCTCGTCCCGAGGATTAATTGTACGCAACATGCACTAGCGATTGCCTCTTCTATAGTTTTGCACAGGATGCCTTCCCGTTTAAAATAGGATGTTTCATCTTCCGCCAAGCCCATGTGGATTTAGGAGATAGTATTCTACCATCTGTGTATTTCCTTAGGGTCAATAAACACTGACCTTACCAGATCTCTTAACTTTCATTCTGAGTTTCTTCCTTGTGTCATTATCGGAGCTGGAGGAATCAGCAGGAGACCAAGTTTAAACCTACGAAACATACACGTAACAACAGAACATCCTTGGAAGGCCACCCATTCTCTGCTCCGGCAGTGAACGGTAGAGCCACAACATCAGGATACCGTCCCTTGGAAGTTGGCTTGTCGGCTCGAAGCCTCACCGCCCACTTTGGCGTCAAGGAGGGGAACTTTTTGGAATTCGGGGAGACCAGTGTCCACTGGACACTCACCTCACCAGTATAGGAAGGCCACCTGTTCCTTGCACCAGGTGGGAGGAACGGTAGAGCCACGACACTAGGTGCGCTCCCATTGGGATCGACTTGCCGTCATAGAGTGCTAAACTCTCACCGCTAACTTATGATGCAGAGAGGGTAGCTGACCCATTGTTTGATACTTCAGGAACAATCAATCTTCTTTTGGGTGCTGATGTATACCTAAATGTGTTTGATGGTGGGTGGTACCAACCACCATCTGGGTTCCACATTGCTCTTCACAGTATATTTAGTTGGGTGCAACTTACATGCGCATTCACACAATACAGGAAAAACATGCGTGCAGAGAGAGGCGTGGAAAATTGGTGTGTAGTAGACTGACATTTAGAAACATGTTCACCAAGCAACACCACTAAATTGCGAATGTTTGTCCCCACATGGCGGGACATCCAGGCATCGACCAGACAGTGAATTAACGTTAAGGAACACTTATTCTGTCCAGGCCTTGCAAGACACACACGTCAATATGTACCACGGTGTGTAAAGTGGAACCTGTTCAAAGCAAGGCTTACGGATGGCAGGCAACAACAGCCACAAGGTTCAAACAAACAGTTTCAAAGGGTTTTTGTGGGGCTCGTGGCTGTTGTTGCCTGCCATCCGTACGCCTTGCTTTGAATAGGTTACACTTTTAAGATGGCGAGCTATTAACCTAGGACAGACCCCACAGATCATTATAACCAGGAATTGAACATCCAGTTACGAGTGGCAAAACACCTGCTGATGTACTACTGGGATTACTGAAATTCAGCTCTACCAGAGCCTCATGGCATTGCAGTGGCGATATCTGACGCCTACCGGGTAAAACCATAATTTCACAAAAATTCCTTAACCTCAAACATTACTATTCCTAAAATCTCCTCTTAATCCACAACCAACGCACCGAGCGCCGTCTGTCGCTGCTATGTACAAAAAATTAGCCACACGAGTTGAGTGTTCAAATTTACTGTGTGTGTTCATTGGAATGGTTGTTCCTTCAATTTGATTTTCATTCCAACAGGGTTGAACACAATAGCAACAAAATATTAACACGTATTACGTGTGATGTGCTATGTCGTGTATAACAACTATGTTAACAATGTACATAAAATAACTGTAAGAACTATAGTCAATACAATTTTAAAAAAAAGTCATATAGCTGACCTAAACATGGTTATAAACATGGTTATAGGTCTAAATTGTGAACCATCGTACAAAATGGTTTTTGAAATATGACAATTCTTTGAACAGCTGAAAACAGTAAACAACACATTTGACAGTTATAAAAGTAGAAGTCACATGGCAGCTTTATGTTTAGGTGTAACACAAGGATACAATCAGTAACTAAAAGTAGAAATTTAGCAGGGCTTCAGAAAAATCTGAAGATACCATGAATGGACTATACCACTTTTACAATATATTAAAAACACCACCTTTCCTTGCAAACCAAACGACTATCAATGTGTTGTGTGTTTTAAATACATATACTCAAACCCAGGCAGGTGCACCACACAATGACACCTTAGGTACAGACTGGAACCTTCCAAAGTGCCAAGTGAGAACCAACACCATGAGGGTGTCACTATGTAATATAGGAAGACCTGTTACTTTCGTCTTGAAGTTGTTCCAGGCCCGTTCACACAGATTAGAGCAGTACCGTGTTTCTTTCGTCGGTGACAACAAGAATTTATTGTAATGGCTGCAGAGCACATACTCACTGTAACATGTGTTTTTTAAGTGTGAGCTGGTATCACAGAACAATGTTTGCAATATGTGAATTTCTCATATTTGTGTATATATTTTTGTTTTGTATGAGAATGTGCCCCGTATCTACTTGTGAAAATCGTAAAGTATTCGTTATATAAATCCAATCTGTGATAAGACTTACTATAATTCACAGCTAAAAAAAATAGCCAAACAGCAAGCTATTTACTTTGGATAGAGAATTATTCAACGAAAATGATATGGATGAGAAACAGGGAGGAAAACGTATCCTGGGGAAAAAACAAATAAAATTATGCAATCACATAAACAGAATATGCAAAAATATCAGTTGGGGAGTTAACAATATGGCATAGTCTACTAATAAAAAAGTCAATAGCAACTCTTGACGCCGGCCAAGTACCAGCCACAATTAGCCCATGACGGCACTCGCCGCTAAAGGTACACGTGGTGGTGAGCACGTGGTTAAGTACCACTATAGACCACGGACTTCTCAGAAATGAAATATCAGTTGTTTCAGTGTAAAATGTATTTGTTTCCAAGGTTAGAATTGTTTATGAAAGTGTTATATGTATTTTAGAGCTTTTGTGTGTAATTGCATTTGCAATTCAAAGTGTACGCGGCATGAAGAATGAGAATGATTTCAGGTGAGAATGCCTTCCAAAGACAGTTATAATTTTAACAGAAAAATACCAACTGTACGCAAAACTGTTAGTATTTGCAATACTAATATTTACCCAGCATGCATAGCACTTCCGCTTGTGTGAACCCCTGTGGACATCCATGATCGGCATACGCGACCCCTGTCTCTGGGCAGTCATCCTAGGAGAGCTGGCGAGGTAAGACGCTGTCACATATGCACTTCATCATTTTGCACTAATGTAGGTTTCAAATAGTTCATTCTAGCATACCAGTTAACCCTTGCATTGCGTACGTTTTGCCAGACGCCCCAGCATAATGCTATCTGCTTACATTAATCATATGCAGTCTTTAAGGCTTTTTGAGATGTAAACAAAGGAGAAGAGTGTTGTATCAGAGGGGCCACGAGACCCGTGCTACTTGTGTATCAGATGCCATCCGCCCGTGTTTAGGGTTTTCCAATGTAATTTCTGCTTTATTGCGATATGAAATATCAAGGGTAACATTAAAGGGTAATTATTTGAGGGTTTTACGGCCAAATCGTCCACAGCCACGTGGTCAGATACCACCAAACCCGTATCCACGCAATTGCCGTGTTATAAGGACTATTTGTGTTTCCATCTTGTGCACCGTAATTTATCTCATGGTTTTATGTAATTTTCTACAAGAGTTCATGTATTTTAACATGTTGTAGCATACAGCGCTCTTGACCATGCTGTCAGCTTGTGTACTTGATTCTGTCCCGCCATTCCATGATCTAAGAGTTTTTGTACGTTATTTTTTGGCAGATATAATTTTTGTATACAGATGTAAGCATTTCAGATCATCATTGACCGGATCTCAAACAGATGTGCTTTTGTACCCGCACACGTGGTCTGCTATGAGCCCTATCTAGTGCCATCTGCATCATCTAAGAGTGAATTCACACGTATTGTGTGCTTATTTTCAACCGCATGTCGTGCCCTATTTTCTTCTAGTGTTATTTTGTGTCCTTGTATGATGTGGTTGTTTTGCACTAATCCTCTGTGTGTTTGAAAGTTGTCACGCAACACGTGATTCAGGGACGAGTCCCGACATGCAGGCGGTAGCTGCGAACAAATACGTTAATGTTCATTTCATACGCAGTGTCCTGCCTCTGGGTAAAACCTGCAGCCCATCCTAGCAGCTGTAGGCGCCTTACTCTGTAGAGGCTGTGCCTTCCTACACCGCAGAGCTTCATCCAGTCTGTAAGTGAGTTAAGTGCTTGGGGGGAATCACCCACCAGAACTGGCTAAACACGCTCGAGACGTATTATCTTATTCATTCTGGCATTGACTGTAAATTGGTCAATAAATACCTACATCCACAGTGTAAAATGTGAATGATCTTTAGTGGCATCAGTTACCCTGCCCAGCCAGTGTTTCTCAAGTGTATTGTCAAGTGTAAGGATTTCAATGAGTACGCATGGGTGAGACAAGCACACAGAATCCACAGCATTCCTGAGATCACAGAGTCTAAGTGCGATGCACAGGAACTACCGTTGGCACTATTGTCTCCGTGTCTCATCTGTCGGCGTCACTCTAAACATTACATAGTTTTGACACGTCACTAGAAGTCATTTGGTTTAATTTGTTGTAAGTGGCATTTCTATATTCCCTCCCTTTTCTATGATTATCACATGTGTGCTGTTATTAACAATTCACCCTACAACACACCTATCATATATTCAATAGACCACACATTACTGTTTAAGAATCATTTAATATATGTATTTAGTGCTATTTTGACACAAAGTATTCTTCATACATAAAATAGTTTACTTTCAACTGCCAACTATTTTATGGAAGAACATTTAATTAGGACTGTTATAAAATGGTTTAAAACGCACAACAATTCAACTTAGACACTCGTGCAGAAAACTAGTAAAAATTTCTCACTGGAAAAAAAAAAAAGCCAAGAACTATTATTTTCAGTTTTTCATACCTGCTTGGGAAAAATATGCTGGCAAAGCTTCTGGTACATCAGTTGGCTCTTCTTTGTAGACAGTACCAACTGACGGAACAAAATAACTTGGCAACTCTGGTACACAGACGGATGTAGTCTCACCTATTCCAGATAAAGCCCTGATGCTTGCTTCTGCCTGTGTCAAATCTGAAGGCTGTAGCTGCAAATCAGACTTATTTGTTTTGGCCCGACGCTGTGCAACTCTACGAACTCTCTCAGCCTCATTTTTGGAGGACTCTGTTGCAGAGAATGTTGGCGAACTTTTTTCAGTTTTAATTGTTATATTTCTTTGTTCATCTGGCATATCATACCTGTAACTTGTGTGGTTTGATTGCAAATAAGCAGTATTATTTTCATCTTCAGGTTCTGTATTTGTCTCTGTCTTGATAAAACTGCCAATTACATGAGATGGTAATTCAAAAGTAGAGTTACACGTTGCAAGCATTAGACTTGATTCAGCTTTACCTGCAAAAGAAAACCTTGTTGAAAGTTGAAACTAATTTATACAGTTATAGAGCTGGTTTTTTTTCCCCAGCTAAACCAGATGGCATGTTATGAATTATGCTAACATATAGCTAAATAAAAGCAACCACAGTACAATCTCTGTTTTAAAATCTTTCATGGTTATCAGTATACGGATTGTTATTTCAAAGGAGTTGTTATTGAAAGAGCTTTTTCAATTGAATTTCAGGGGTCTTAGAAATGAGTTGTTTGTATTGTACCACTCCTGTTTAAAATACAAATTCTTAAATGGTGATGAAAGTTACCAAAGATTCATGATGTTCCAAGTTTCTACTATTTTAAGAACTTTGTTGCGATATATTAAAATTAATTTTTACAATTTGAAGGTAGTGAACATATTTATTTTGTGGTTTATAAGAACGTAAAATTTGTTCAATACCACAACAAAGACATGGCTCACATTTACAGTTTCCAACAATGGCAGAATAGACTATATGTTAATATATTTTCCCCAAAGGAAGTACATAGTTGCATACATTGGTACTGAGCAATGAGTATGGGTTGACACTGGTTCTAAACATAAATTCTAAATCCAACCAACAAAAATCCTGGAAAATCCTGAAAACATTAACCATAAATATCCTGAAAAATCCTGGGAAAATTAAACACAAAGTCATTAGTAAATTAATTGTTACTGATTTATCACACTAGTTTTAGTGCAACCTCAAACAAAAGTTTGAGGCTATGTCATTATCAGGAAACATATTTGGCACCAACTCTGTTAACTTATCTCTTAAATTTATAGACAGGTTGTTTTCAGAAATGAAATTGTCCCACAATAACTTGGCATCAACCAAAACATTATTTTCCTTCACAACAAAGTTTGAAACACACTAATTCAGTTTTAAAGATCTGACACGTGATGCATTCTTCCTGCGCAGTTGGCATACGCTCTCTACTTGCAACTTTGCCCCATCATTGAGCATCCTACGCTCATTTGGGCCAGTATGCAGCAGATTATTATATTAAATCTCGTGCCCACAGGATCTTCAAGCATCACTGCAACTGAGATTACAGACACGTAGTTAATAAAAATATAATAATCATTTAAAAGCCATCACGTGGTTGTCCTAACCCCAACGCGGGAATTTTGAACATCAAAGAGCCACCGACACCCTGGAAGGAGATGAGCTAGTTTAAGGGTTAGCTGTAGGAGAGTAGCATCCATTCTACAAGGTCATTGAAGCTTCCAGCACCTCATGCAGAGGCGATAAGATATATATGTCAACGCCTACACCCCAGGAGATAAGAAAAGGGTAGTGCAGCGCCGAAGTCTGGATAAACTACCCCTGCGACGTGAGGCTAGCAACCCCCCACACCCCTCTGGAAGATTAAAAATTCAGTTTTGAATGTAAATAGGAAGTGCCATGCCAGGCGCAAGAGCAGTCATCGCTTCCTCACAGTCCGAATGTCGCTTCCTCACAGTCTGAATAAGGCAGAGGAAGCAATAGGCGCAAAGTACAGTACACATTCGTAGTCATGTTATATTACTATGTATTCTGTAAACAATGATGCACAGATAAAAGAAACAAATGTGCATCCTAATTGGTTTACGTGACAGGTGTATTGTAAGAACTTTCTGAGTTCAGTATTACAACTGCCATTTTAACCGGCTAGACATGTATGATGTAGCTGCGCATTTTTGTATGTTTTATTGCACTTCATTGTGTTTGAAGTGTTACTTTTGACGCATGCCATACTATTGCACACACTACGGGCAACTTTGCCCCACAAACAAGCTAGCAAGTGCTCAGGGTCAGTCACAAACAGTGGCAAGCTCCACACGTTGGACAGCATCGGATGTAAAAATTATTAACGTGATAAATTATGAATTCCATTGCCCACCCAGATTCTGACATGCATACACCACTTCCTTGGGTCAAGATTGTTTTACTCTAAAAGACACTCACCTAAGATAACTGAGAAGTAAGTTTCAACCAACCCCACTGGATAGCAATACCTCTGCTGCCCTGTGACGTCACACCCGCCAAGCCTCGAATAGAGGCTATAAACTCATCGTCACCTCAGCACAGGGAGATAAGAAATAGGCTGTACCGCAGCAACCCTATGATAACCAACCCCTGCGGAGAAAGGCTATCATTCCCGCACCACCAGAAGATAGCTGATACAGAGAATTTCAACTATATAAGGAGGAACGTACACGCCTCCTGACAGAGGTCGCCGGGCTCGTCGGCCGCGTAGGTGTGAGCTCTCTCCCGGGTCTGACCAAGACCCCCCTCCTCTCCTGATGCTTGAAAAGACAACATCTTCCACTGGCTTCAAAAGGCTCAACACCCTCCAGCAGCTTGTGAAGGCTCCTCCTCTCCTGCACCAGCCGACCAAGACAACAGCACCACTCTCCAGAGGTAAACCACGACGTCCACTTCCTGCACCCTTTACCCCATTCACTCCCTTGACTCTGTGGTAACAGGTCGTCCCAACGTCCATTCTGGAAAACCCCCCCCCCCCGCCCCCCGTGTTTACGCTGTAAATTGTGTAAAGTAAAGAGAACTTTATATTTGATTATCTATACAGGCTGACCTTCGCCTACCTCGTTAATTAATTACAGATAATTAAAAATTTATTAGAGTGTAAAAATCCAACTGGGATTCCCCATTGTTTTCCTAAATGTAATTAAATATTACATCAGACTTGAAACTCGTTGACTACCATTATTTTAGAAATAGTTCCTTTGTTCATTAATTCATTATTTGTGATTGGTCTAAATGCCCAATAGGAAAGGTGGGACTCAAGAGCCGTATTCGGTGCCAAGAGCGGTAAGCTCGGCAAAGGTTAAGTAACACACCAGCAGAGCTAGAAACCAAGCGTGAGGACTCGCCCCCTCTAACAAGTTTAGGGACTATACCACACCCCATTTCACATAGCATCCCACCTGACCACGAGTCCGAACTCGATGCATACCTGGTACCTATTGGCCGTGGCCAGACCCAGAATATATCAGTTACCGCCAACCGGAGACTCCCCTACCTCCTGCAAGCGTAGCACCACCTAAACCAGACGAGGAAAGTTGTTCCAAATACTTGTACAATCTGTTTCGCTTCAGGGAAAGTTATCCGGGTTAGACTACCACCGAAGGGTATTCCAAAATCTCAGGTAGCTCCTTCCCTCTTAAATTACATCCCCAGTCGCCAGCCAACGCGACCGCTACGAGTAACGTCAACCCCGCCATCGGGATCATCCAACCCCACCATTGTTATCAACTGAATCGTACTTCACGACATGTATTTTGGCAATCTTGCAGTGAGAAAGATTCTTCTCCTCGGCCGGAAGACAATCACAGTTCAGCTCACTCTGGGGTTTGATTACCCTCCCCTCAGATGGTATGGCGCGACTAAGCGCCCCCTTAGAGAACCTACCACAATCCATCGGGATAAACCAGTAGAGACCACGCCGTGGTAGGATCACCAACGGAACTCGGGAGGGCAGTCAGCGCTCTAACCACTTAACTCGACAGAGACACGCATCAGTTAAAATAATCGTGTCATAATACGAATAGATGTATAATGCTGATCCTGGCTCACCCCTTATTTTCATCGAAATGTCGAGGTTTTATTTTTCAAAATGGTTTTTCGAGCCTAAATTTTTTTAAAAAGGAGCCATTATATATATATATATAAAGTAAATTTAAGCCAAAATCAAGCAATTAAAAAACAACAAAATTTAAGGGAAAACATGTAAATTCCTCACCTTTCAAGCAAATTTTCACGTTTTCAATAAAACGTTAATTTTGCAGACGAGGAATCTAAATCAAGTGAATTTCAGAGAAAAACAAGCAAAATAAGATAAAATCAAGTAAAAATACTAAAAAGACAGTCAATAGTTTAAATTCGAAGCTCCACTAATTTTTTAAAAACTACTTCTACTTGCTCCAGATTTTCAGCAATATCTCGAAGCTCATATTTATCGCCAATGATTTTTAAGAGTGACAATTGTAAGCTTTCTAAATTTGAATGAAATTTACAAACTATATTTTTAAGATCTTAAGATGCATTATCTAATCTATAGGAAGGAATGTTTGACCCACTACTGCCTTTTAAAATGCTTGTCAAACTGCAAGGTAACACAGGCATTTAATAAATTTGTTAAGAGAACGAAAAAACTTGGAATTTTTTTTTTATTTGATCAAATAATTCATCTATATTTCTAAAAATTTGTACAACTTTTCAATGTAACCACTCAACTACGAGTCTAAAATATTGTTTTAAACTATTGAAACCATTTGGTGATTCCTCCATCTAATAATATTAAAAATTTATAAATCTTCAGTAATTCTTTCTATCAAATATTCGTAAGTAAGATTCCTTTTGACTAATAAAAACAACATTACAAATGGTACCTGTTTCTTCAATCTTTTTATTAAAATGAACACTAATTTTTATATTTGTTTTTTTCTTTTACAACAGTTGTTTTTCTGTATGAACAATCAATAAGATATAAAGGCCATCGCCATCAAAGTTTACAGTTGGTTTATAATAAAGATCATTATTTCTATAGCTGGTACCTAGTTTGATTTTTGAATTTCTAAAATCATTATAAGCAAGAAATTGTTTTAAGATAAACACCATTTTCAATGTCTAGATTCCAGTTTTCTTTAGGAAAAATTTCATTTCTACCATTTTGAAAATAAATATTTCTTACACTATTATGATCAAACATAGTAGCTATGTTGTTCAGCACAATTTTTCGTATTAAATTGAAAGCCTACAATTACAAAATCAGGCATATTAAATTGTAAAATATAAAACTGATCTGTTATATCAAAGTTAAAAACAGTTGTTCCTTTAGGAACTTCTTTTTCTAAACATTGCCAATAATCAAAACTAATAGGTATTTTTGGATCTTAATATATTTTTTCTTTAATTGTAATGGCCGTGTTAGAATCATATTCTACAATAGGACACATAATTTCTAATTTTTCAATAATTTTACGAGGATCAGGATGATGTTTCGTAGCTTTATCATCTTTATCAAAAGTTTCACAAAGAAATAAACAGTTGTTATCAGATGAATTACGAAAAAAAGTAATTTTACAGCCACCTTTCCAATAAACCTCAGTGTTATCACGAATAAAAGCAAACAAATATCTCAGCGGATGCAATATTCCATTTGTTTTATTACTGGAAACAGTTTTAACCTCTTTTGTTATATTACTAGAAACAGATTTATCTCAATATAGATTATCAACACCAGTAAATTCTAAATAATTTTGTTCACTTGATCTTAATAAAGCATTCATTATTGTTTATGTTATACTTGGATTATCAACAACTTCAATAATATTTCCATGTTTTGAAATTTCTACTCTAGAAAACTGAAAAGGAAAAAAGTTAGAACAAACATCAATATTGTTTGATTCATCATAGTTTGCCCCAACATCAACCTTATCTCTATTTAGTAAACTAAATAGCTCATAAACATAAGCATCCTTCGAAAAAAAAAAAAAAAAAAAAAAAAATTTCATCTCCTATAGGAATATCAAATTTGATTCTATTATTGTAAACATTTAAATTCCCCCTAGTTTGATCAGTTGGAGGAAAATTCTGCCTCTCAAAATTCTTAATATTTTTATAACTCCTTTATATGTAAACATATATATATATATATATATATATGCGCGCGCACACACACACACACACAGAGATATATATATATATATGGTAGAAACGAAGGGAATTTCTCGAGTTAAATTACTTATTGAAAGATATAAGAATTATAAAAAGCGCCATGAAAAAGAATATGAAAATAATCAGACAAAAAAGCAACCATTAATCAACGAATTACGAAATATTGGTAAGAAAAGTAGAAAAAGTGAAGAAAATAATTTAATAACAACACTGGTTCCTGTAGCAGAAAAAAATTTAGATTATCCGCTAACACCAGAAGAAACATCTTTTGAAAGAGAATTGTTATCAGAATAAAAATCTCCTAAATTCGAAGAGTAAATGGGTATTATTCCATTAAAAGATTTATCACCTATAGCAGGTGTTTCTACTATAAATCTCGGAAAAGAAATTGCAAAAAGAATAAATGTTATTAACACAATATATATTTACGAGGAGATGGAGATAATTTTTACATTGGTGATACAAAGGTAGAGCCAAAAAATGATACAGTAAAAGTTAAAGGCAAAGAATATGAATTAATAAAAGAACTGTCTAATTTGATAACAAAAGAAAATTACACAGATATTGTTTTAGTAACCAATGTTGCATTCCAAAAATGTTATCCTTATAAGAAAATAAACTCTAATAAACATTAGAAGTACACAAATATACTTAAACCAATTTATGATAATTATATAAAACTTCAACATCAACGCCAAACACACCAGAAAAAACAATTTCTAAAGAACCCTCAATCTGGAGAAGGCATAAAAAAAATACAACAGTTTACCAAAAGAACACATTTGGATGAATTATGTTAGAAACATGATTGATAGATTATTAGTTATTCATGGTGAAGAAAATGCTGGAAATAACAATTATTACAATGAAAAAGTAAGCATAATGAATATGCTGAACAATAAAATTTCTGATTTTGTTATAAATAATCCGAAAGGAATTCCTTATCTAATAAGAGTTTTTAATGAAATTCCACACTCATTTTGGAATTCTGAACATCATGTTAAAGGCATTATAAACTGGGCACTAAACAATTTAAATTTACCCGAAATGCATTTGCCTGGTTATAATTATTGTGAACCATTTACATAAATAGATGGAAGGCTAGAAAGACAAAACAGAGGAATAAATTAATTAGATGAAGCTTGTAAATTCCATGATATTGCTAATAGAGTTCATAAAGATTTAGACTCTAGACATGAAGCTGATAAATTTTGCAAAAAAAGCAAAAGAAATCATGTTAAATAAAGATACTCCAAGTGGAGAAAAAATTGCTTCTGCTGCTGTTGCCTCAACAATGTTTACAAAAAGAAAATTAGGTTGAGGAATTAAAATGTTTTATTAATTATATATCTATTTTTTGCTTATAAATGAAGATAACAAACATAACTTTCGATATTCCCCTTGAGGAATTAAAAGATTTATGTATAAATCAATTTCTAACAAATGATAAAATTTATAGAAAAAAAAAAAAAATTGAAACAAGGCAAACATTTCAAATTAACTTTATCATTGCCAACAGTTAAAAAGATGACCAAAGAAAAAACTGGCAGTTGTTTACATTGTGGAGGAATTACACCAATTATATCGGCTGCTTTAAGTGTGCTTGATGGTTTAGCTAGATGAGCTAGTGCAATTTATAATTCTGTTGGACAAACTAGAAAAAATAAAAAAGAATTAGAAGAACAGAAGAGACATAATTTAGCAAAGGAAAATAAATCAGGAAAAGGTTTAGTTGCAAAAGAGGAAGGCCAGAAATTTTGAATATATACCCACTACAAAATATCAATATTGAAAAATATGTAAAATTATTAAATATCAAATATTTCAGAAATGTTTATGTAACAATATTTAGTATTTTGATTCATTTGGAGGTAATATTCCTAGTAATTTAATTAATTATTTTAAAAATAGCAATGTTTATTACAATGATAATCAAAATTAGAATTTTAATTCAGTTATATGTGGACATCTATGTTTAAACATATTACATCTTTTTTTGAGAGAATTTAAGTTTAACAATATAATTTCTTCTTATTACATGACAGATATACTGTATTTGGAAAACCATTAATCAAATATTTAAATAAAATTTTTGACACTAGTGGTTATGCTTTAAAAAATATGTTAATTCACAATGCAATTTGGGTGTTTCTGATTTACAAAGTAAACTAAGCACTAGCTTTGATAATAGAAAATCTTGTGTTTCTTTTTTAGAACATAGAATTGTTAAAGTAGATGATCCTAGAGACGGTAAAGGTGCAGTCAATAAAAGATTTTAAAATAAACAAATAGCTGATTAAGCTTCAAAAAAAGATATACATTTACAATTCAGTAATACTGTTGCAGATGATATAAAACGAATAAATAATGCAAAGCAGGCACTAAAAAAGGAAGTAGATTTGAGATACAATAATAAAGAAATAGATGTTAAATGACAAAATTTAAAAATGTAAGGAAGAAAAATCACATATATTTTATTTGAATGCAAAGTGGAATAAAAGTAATAATAATCACTTTTTTGATGGATTGCAATGTTTATAAAATAATTAGTGTTAATCTCAATTTACCTGACGATACTGTGACTTTTATTAAGGGATCTCAAACAATAGATTACAGTAAACCTTTTAATGCTAACATAGGTAATATTTTAACTTCAAAATAAAAAAAATCTTAATATGATGATGGTTTGATGACAATAGGAATATTTCTAAAATATAAAGATTAATTATTTTTTATTCTTATTAAAGTATAAGGTCGTCACCAAAAATAATAACATAAAAACTGAAAATACTAAAAATGGGTGACTCACAAATATATGACCCGTCTAGTAGGGAACAATAGGTGACCGGGCTTTACAATTACTACCATATGACTCTTAATAACAACAAGCTTTGGAAGGCCAAAGTGTGGATAACGGTAGAGCGCGACACTAGGATACCGCTTCCTTGGGCACTGGCCTGCTAGTCTGGAATTTACTCTTCTTACTGCACACTAGAGGTGTCGAGAGGAGTACTTCTCCGGGTATTGGGGGGATCTTTTCTCCTGAAACTCTCATCACCCCAAAGTTGGAAGGTCACCTTTTCTCTGCACCACGTGGAGGGAACGGTACAGCCACACAAGGTACACTGTCCTATTTGGGTTGAATTGCCAGCTTGGAGGTTGCCCTTCGAATTGTACACTAGAGGTGCAAAGACGAGTAGCTCTCAGAGACTAAGGAGACAGGATTTTAGAGCGAGATACGGCACTGGATGCCAGCCTCTTCACCTATACGTGTTTCACTTGATAAACATCACCTGGCAAACCTCGACGAGGCTCGATAGTAATCCTTCCTCATGCCCTTTACCTGTCATAGTGGTGGTCGTAAGAGGGTGAAAAGGGAAAAGGCTGCCTCTATATCTCCACTGGAGCTTAACCCCCCTTTGGTTGCATTTGAACGACAGGCCCAGTGTGAACAAGTAGCTGAACTCCGTAGAAGGTACGTCTCCGCAACACCTACCTACGAGCCTGCCACGTTCCAGCCACCAACCAAGAGCTCCGGGGAAATAAACCCAGTCTTGCAAGCTTTCCGCAGCGGCCAAACCACCTCCTGGGGTATCACCAACCTCTGGTTATGGGGAACGCCTTGAATGCTACAAACCACACAAGTCACTGCACCTCGTGCACCAAATCAAACCCACTCGACCAGCTCCAAGACAACTCAGAGTATACTGCCATCAAACTCTTAACACGCTTCCACAATCACAGGCCAAACGTCTACCAGGACCGCTGCCCCAAGTAGTACCAACTAAGTGAAAGATAGTACTCGCAGAACCCGACTTCGCCCCGTGTCGAAAGGCCACTCCTCCAGTAATCTACAACGGCCGGGCTCCTGTCCCCCATCACGACAAAGCCACATACCAGAACACGCCTAGCCTAGCGTCCGCCACGTCACCTTGACAGCATACAGGTCAATACAAAGGACCATCAAGCGTCAACTTTAGGCCTAGCCGACAGCAGACACGGCCCACATTGTCCAAAGGCTGTGCACTGGTATCTAAGTGAGAGTCACAAGTCGCCCTAAGAGCCACCGGCCTGCACTAATAGTCACTATTTGAAGATGTAATGTCACATTGCCCCGAACCAGATAGTGTCACGTGCCAATGTCACCATTAATTTTTCTATTTTTTCTAAACTTATTCAAATTGATATTCAGAAATGAATAATAAAATATTCAGTTTTCAAATAATCACCACCACCTAGCACATGTCATTCTCAAATGTTTGGCAGCCCACATGAATATTTTACAACAATACGTATACTGGGTTACTGACATTTTCAAGAGATTGCACTTGCAATAACCCATTTTTCTGCATAAAACTGTAAGCACTTATAAAAAATATATGATAGGCAAAACAAGAAAACAGGCACTAGGATTTTGCAAGCAGTACCTTTATATCCTGTTTAATAGCTAACAACCAGCATAGTATATAAAAATTCTTATTAACATGGTACAGTAATACATCATTCATTCGAAGTCGATAAATTCAAAATCATATATGATTCAAAGTGTGTATTCGCCCCCAAACAGAAGAATAGGATTTTATATGCTTTTAAGTTTGGTTGATTAAAAATTCGCCTGTTATGTAATTTGAAGTTGGATTTCACCCAAAAGTGTATGTGAAGTTCAGATTATAATAATTAGGGTAACAAACATGCATTGCCTACACTGGGTGGCAGCATGGCAAGCTGACACAGCCACTACTGCCCGCCACAGTGATGACATTGATTGTGCCAGAGTTTTCACATCTGTTGACTGGTTTTGATCATCTCTTCCGTCCGCTGAAGAGGTGAAAAGATGTGACTGCCACGCACTGCGTGAAGTTGGGGAGAGTAGGACAAAAAAAATTCCAGGCAGTCTCTCATCACAGTTGGATGGAGCAGGGATGCTTGGTGTTGTGTGGGCGTGGCTGTAGGATGGAAGGAGGAAGGAAACGAAATGGTGTGGGCAGCGTGGCTAAGGGGAGGGATGATGGACAGCCGGTGGCGGGAGGAAGACGTGAAAAGTGGAGGAGGGGGAGGGGGCAAAGAAGAAGGGAGTGAACGACCTTTTCAGAGGCCAGACCCAGCTTAGCGAGGGGCTACTTGACACAAAAACCGCACGGCACCTAGCTCCAGCGCCCGGCACAACATTCACCGAAAGTGCATTCATAGTAGAGGGAGCAAGAGAATTCTGGCCCACCACAGTTACAGTTTTTAACCAAACTTTACCATTTTATTTATATTATCGCGTAGCAATTAAAGGCAACAATTACACCTATAGTTTACTGCACGTAAATATATAATTAAAGACCAAGATAAATGCAACAAACATATTGTTTGGGCTATTTCCTTCAAATTTTTGCCTTTCTTTGATTTCAAAAGGGTACTTATTCCCAGGGCCGTAGTTGTGTTTACTTTGAAAAGGAAAAATGTTCATTTCTTGAATACACATAAACAAACTTTTCTTTTAAATTCGCTAGTTAAAAATTATGTAATTCGAAGTCGAAAAAGTAGGTCCCGAGCACTTCCAATTAATGAGGTTTTACTGTAATGAAAAAATCAGTCTAAAATGTGTATTTTATCATACAATAAATGTAAAGTGGCAAAATCTTTGTGTAGTGCCCTTACAAAAATAGAGAACACACTCACTCTTCGGTTCCCTTCTCATGTTACATTAAAAAAACTGAACAAGGAGAGAGCATAATTTTTTTATTTATAATTTTCAAGTTATTAAAATTTATTTTTAGCATGTGGATGAGAATGAATAAATTATTAAATTAGTGCATATTATAAAAACAATGTCAGTAATGGTAGAACACTTTAAGAGTAAAAATACGTATATAACCATTAGTAGGACCTATAAATGTTTGACAACAACAAAATAACGTGAAATAATGTGAAATACTGAGAAATTATGTTCATTTGCAAAATTCTGTAACAATTCCTATATTCGTGAAACATCAACGAAATTACTTGTTTAAATGTATCTAAAACCACAGTACAAGTTTGTTTTACCATGAAAACGCTGACACATGAGAGAGTACTGCATCTTTGAAGCGCATCCTACAAACGACTTCACGCCATCTTGGACACAACGTTCAATTCTTTAGGCAGCTCATTATGCCATAATAGTACTGAAGAGGCGGGACACTGGGACAATGTTGGAAGCAATTACAGACACGTGATCCTAGCTTGTACTGTTCACGCAGAATGTTCTAGAAGCAGTCACAACACCACCACCCAACATAAGATTGAACTGCCTAACTGAGCCACCGCTCCCTCCAATCAAGGTCACGCTAGTTCCAGAGCGTGCCATGAGAGGGCAGCACATATTTTACCAGCACCCTGTGGCCAAAGATAAGGGTTGATAGTGCACCCCCCCCCCCCCAGAACTTTAGAATTCCAGACTCCTACTGCCAAGGATATCACTACCTGCACCCCTCACCACCGTAGAACTGTACAAGATTAGTATAAAAGGGCTAGCGCAACCAGCAATCTCCAGTCTCTGCATCTCCACCGCTTTCGTACAGGGCCGGAGGAAGACATCGGGTTTGTGCTTGCTGGTAGGTCCGCAGATTCCACTGCTCTTCAGGGCCGGAGGAAGACATCGGGTTCGGGCTTGCTGGTAGGTCCGCAGATTCCACTGCTCTTCTAGCGCTGGAATCTCCACCAGCCCAAAACAACACCGACCAGAAGCCTCTCCTTCAGCAGCCGCACACCCCTCTGCTTCTGGGAGACTGGACCCTTCAGAGGCTCCCAAAGGCATCTGCTCCTTCCGTACCACCACTGGTATCAACCCCAGAAATTGGTAACAGCTAGGTCAGATCCCGTCAAAGAACCTGCCTCACCAGACGGTGACTGCGACTTCAACAATACCTTTCTGGTAGATGTTCACCTCTTCTGTTCCTTCAGAACAAATGGTGATAGACTGGAGTAGTTGAACACAACCAAAAGGATTATGGCCTTTAAATCCCCTTTAGCTTTCATCCAGATTACCCTCACCAAGCAGTTTAGTTTAATCAAAATTCCAAGACAAGTTGAATTACCTTAGGAGGTAGTAAAGGGCCATTGTGTTATTATTACTCAACTAATGATGTGTGATCAATTGGCATACACTCTCTACTTGCAACTTTGCCCGATCATCGAGCATTCTATGCTCATTTGGGTAAGTCTGCAGCTCATTATCATATTAAATCACGTGTCTACGAGATCTACAAGCTAAAATTACAAACGTACGGTTAATAAAAATATAATATATTAAAGCAGCCGCACAGACTTCCTAACACAAACGCGAGAATTTAAAATCTCGAAGAGCGACCAATATCCTTAGAAGAGATAAGTTAGTTCGAAGGTTTGCTGTGGGAGCGCAGCAGCCATTCTACAAGATCGTCACAGATTCCAGCACCTCGCACCAAGGCGATAAGATGTGTCAATGCTTCCACTCAAGGAGATAAGAAAAGGGCAGCGCAGTGCCGAAGCCCAAATAAACTACACCTGCAATGTGAGGCTAGCCAGCCCGTGCTATGCTGGACTTCAGGTGCTATAGTCCTGGTAAGAGACTCTTAATCTGACGTGGCGAGGATTGGTGGTCGCCTTGGTTGCTCATGGACGTTGGAGTGTTCTTGACCTGTGAGTTCCTACTGGGTTCTGTTTGGCTGCAGGTCAAAGAACTGCTAAACCAGGGGTTGGAAATTTATAGGGGAGGCTCCTCTCTTCTCAAGAATACCTCAACCACGTGGTGATGGGTTGCTAGGAGCTATTGGTGGAAATAACGGGTAGGTAAGGTAGAGAGGTGATGCGGGTGGTTTGAACTCGGCTCCTCTCAGTTGAACTACTGCTAAGGGCAGTAGAGGAAGGGGGTAGGAGAGTTGGGTTACCTTCAGAAGAGTATGCTGCCCTGCCCTTTTCAACCTTCTCTGCACACCTCTCTTCCGAGAGTATAGTATAAGGGGATAGGAACTAATACAGCCTCACTAAAGGGAAGCCGGTAACTCACTTCCCTACTGTGTACTTTTGGGTCAATCACAATCTTACAGGCTGGAAAGGTTACCTTCAGATCCTTTCGCCCAGCCTCTGGAGGAGCGGTGGACAGAGCGTTAAGCGGTGCTCAAGCTGTTTGGTAGGAGAACCCAGGTGTGGTATCCACAGGGGGTTGATCAGTCCAAGTTAATTCCAGCTTTTTTCTGGCCCCATAAGAAGCGGTGGTGGAGTATGGAATAACTTAGTCTGCTCGATTCACATGGTGGAGGAGTTTCTAGTTATAGGCTCTACTGAATTCTACCAGTTTTGGTAGGAGGAATAGACTTTACTTAGTAATCAAATAACTCATGTTTAATTCAAAATGGGAATAAAAGTATTATTTACCAGCACAATAAAAGGAATAAAAGTAAGAAGACATTCTGATAAAAACTGAATGTAAGCAATTAACTTCAATACACACAATAATTAAAATAAAGTTAATTGATTATATATATATATATATATATATACATACATATATAGAGAGAGAGAGAGACACACACACACACAAAATTATAATAATCCTTAATACTCATTATAAACGTAACTGATCAAAAGATCTAAAATTAAGTTTTCACAATAGTTTAACTATTAGCTATGCAGATTTCAGGTGGTTCTAGACTAGGGAGTGGCAGTTTCAAGTAGGTAGATATCAACTTTTCCTATCTACTCTGTGCTGTTTCCTGAAGGGACTTAGGAGGCCCACTGCCTGAAGGGCCATGGGGTAGCAGTTACCAGGGGCAATCGACTGAGAGGGTTCACGACTTCTTCAGACATGGCACGTGGAGAGAGGGAGGGAGTAGATACTCTGGAAGGTCCGGTAGATGTTGGCGGTGGTGCTGAAGAGCTTCTGGATTGTCTAGGTGACGAATAGCGGTCGAAGAGCTACAGCGCACGAGGCAGTGGAGCGAGCTTCCGGGGCTGTTGTGGATCTAAGAAGAGCAAACATACAACTGGTGATCTCCGGCCGTGCACAGGTACATATACTGCTGGCCAGGCCCTCTCCGGGGCTGCATGGTGGGGTGCGACAGGCACTTGTGTGTGGGCGGAGCCAAGGGTTGTCTGCCCGGCCTCCATTGCTAGCTGGAGTACGAGTGGCGCTATCCCTCAGTGCACCCTTGAACTACATGACCGCTCAGGGGTGGCTGTGGTAGCTCTGCCGCTGGATCACTCAAACTTGACGTCTACTTGAGGGGGTGGTGTGACATAGCTTACTAACCGATGTGATGAATCGTATAACTCTGACACGTCTGTATTATTCCCCACAACAAGGGCATAATCTTTAGGCACTCTGGTAGAAAATATACTCGTTCGGATTCCGTCCGGTACACTACGGAAATTACGCTCAGATAAATCTAAGCCATCGTAACTTGGATCTGCAAGCGTCATGCATCAGTATATATAATCCAGATGAATGTCTTTGTTTTGTCAAATGTAATTATCACACACTATTAGGGGTGTGCGAATATTCGAAAATTTTTGAATAATAAATTCTTATTATTTGTATTCGATAAACAAATACCAGATGTTGAAATTTAGAAGCATTCAAGCAATTTCGAGTACTGAATTTTAATCAACTTATTACATACATTTCTGCCTATACTCGGTTATATGTGTACGAGCCTCACAAATTTTTTTAACACTTCAGTTAATCATAACTAGTGCTGAGCCGATGCAGATACCGATACCTGATGTCAAATATCGGCTGATGTTAGTAATATAAGACCGCACAAAACAATTTTATTTTTAGCCAATATAGAGACGGGGTTAAACCAGAGGATGATATGGTGGTAATTCGGAGTAAGAGGGGCTCAAATACTGCTGTTTTTAGTCAGCGGTTGTAGTTCTTATTCCAAGTACTAAACTGACAGACTGTCACTCCAGGATGGCAAAGGGAGGAAGGGCCATCTCCCTGCTGTGAGATAATCATCTACAGGAAGAGAAAAGAGTGAAGAAGAGAGAAATGTAGTTACCACCTCACTGTGGCCACCTGCTGTGACAGGCACTTTAGGAGATAATTATTTAGAGCTTGTATTGCAGGTCGCCAAATTACCAGCTTTGCAGGCACCACAATTCTCTTACCCTTGACATATCAGTATTTAAAATCTTTTAAAAGCAATGATTCTGACATTCATAACCCGGTAACATGCTTAAATTGCAATGACCCAAATTTAAAATAAATTACTAAAGTAAATTTTGAGTGCTGCTTTTAAACTCTGATTTTGAAGAATTAATGTGAAATTATATTTCCTAATATTTTGTATGTTTATTCAAAGCATCTAATTGTACATTGTGTGACACTGACTTTAACACAGATTTTCATCAGCTTCCCAAAATACTTTTAGTGCTAGTAGAAGTCTTTCAGTCCATTACTCATATGTTCAATGTATCTGTATCGGATACCGATTGTATCAGCAGGAAGTACCGGTTCTTACCGGTATCGATAAAAACCTGTATTGGCTCATCACTAATCGTAACTGAAATTTCTTTTTGCATATAAAAGAGTTGTCATAATAATTTCCAGGCACTGCGACCCTTTAGAATGGTGGAGGAGTCACTGCGAACAATTCCCTCAACTTGTCAAGGTTGCAAGGCATTACCTATCCATTCCTGCAACACATGTTACAGGTGGCAATGTAGTCACAGCTCGTTGAGAAGCCCTTCCCTCTGCTCATGTCGAGCAGTTTATTTTTTTTTACATGAAAATCAAAAATAATTCAAAATATTTTGTTTCACACAACCTTCAGCAAATATTTATTTACAAGTGGTATCTTATGTAGTAGGCTTAATGTAAAAACTATTTTTTTACATGTATATAGACCTACCATCAATTTATAGCACCCATACCAAAAACGATTTAATGTTTCTCTATTCTTGTGTAGTAAGTACTAGGAAAAAGTAATATATTTTTCTTTTGCTTTTCTAAAACATCTGCAAGGAACTAAAAATTACTTTTAAAATAATTTTTTTCTTACAGATATTAGCAAATGGCTGAATATTTACCAGTAGTGCATTCCGCAGTCATAGTGCAAAGGGATTTTTTTTTACATGTGTTAACAAAGAACTAATTATTTATATGTTGTGTCTTATAGGGGTGGGCGAAGCTAGAAATTTCATTTTGAAGAGAATTTGTTAAAATATTAGCGAATTCAAATAAAATATTGAATTGAATATCAATTAAAAGTGTTTTGTTGACAAGTACACATTTCACAAATTATAATATTTTTTGAGAATTAATAACTAACTACATACATTTTTACAAGCTAGGTAAAAGGCATAAAAAAGAAATGTTTTCCACCAATTCGCAAAAAAAATTTATCAAAGTTTTTTACCATGTAAGCACACACTTTGCCTTTCATGCTAAACAAATCTCAATACAATGAAAATTAATCCAGTTTTAAATATTTAAAAGTAGCATACCTATTACAAAATGAATAATTTTCCATTACATCAGCAAATTTCTTGACGTAAATGCAAAATAATACTAAATAAGAAACTAAAAATTATTTCAACAAATTATAGAACATACAAAACAGAATAATTAATTGCAGTACTCGTGTTTTTACACCTCAGTTTGTACTTTTATTCAAATTGTGTATCTAAACAGTGTGATTCAATATAATATGGTTTTATTACTTTGTGTATGTATAAGTGGTGCGCGGGAATGGAATATTGCCATCGGGAAAAATTTGGATGGCAAACTTAAAACTTCCAGGGGAATTCAGGGGAAAAAACATTTTACGCTAGGTGAAGAAGTTTGTGGGTTGCTATACTTAGTAAATAACATTCTATCACAGCCAAGTCACATCAGGCAAGTTATCAATGCAACATACCAAATCTTTATGCCAACTAAGCTAATTCCTCTATAGATAATGAAATCAAAAGTAGCTAAGTAAATTATTTATATTTTTTTCATAGGAAATTTGCTATGTTTGGACTATGTCTAGTCTCGACGAGTAACCACAGTACACAAAACCAACACACTCCAAATGAAAAAACAAAAAAACAATTTGTAGGTGTGTTACGAATAGTTTTGATCAAACACAAATTAAAAACCACCCCGATAAATATCAGTAAAATAGTTAAACCTTGGGGGTCAAATTAAACATTCACTGTGCACTTGATAATTCGTAAGTGAATGTTTAGGTAATGTGTATCGAAACTCGCGTCCCACATCAACCAGTAATTGATACTTGCAACTTATAGATGTTACATATAAGACAAATTCAGTGTGCACGATTCACCGTAACTTCACAATAGTGCAAGTTTACAACCAGTTTTAGTTTTAACGTTACAAAATATATGAAGTACAAAATTTTTTTTTGCTTATGTGACGAACTTTCAATTCTGTCTGTGAATAAACGGAACAATCAATTTTTCTTGACTAAACTTGAGTCCATACAATACTTCTCGCAGGGAACCAGACTTGTATTTTACTAACAATTTGAAGTTTTTTTATTACATTACTGAGAAGTGAGATTTCAATCACAGTGGGTTCAATTTCACATTTTTCACAGCAGTAAAGTCTAAAACTCACAGTTTAATCTCCTATTTATCACACCATAATGCAAGACTTTGTTGGACTTGAGGAAAATAAATGTAATACCGACTAAAATTTGAGGTGTCGAATTAAGTTTGGAAGGATACTGAAGTGTTTAGTACCGAGTTTACCCAAAAGGAAGATGACCCTGAATCTAAGATGACCCCTTCCTAAATAAATATTTGTCAGGGAAAAATATTTAAACCTGAATTCAAGACTACCCATATGAAGTGCTGAAAAAATTATATAGGTTGAAGGTATTTTTGCATGAATTTCTGACAAACCCTTCAAGAAGAAATGCTATATGTGAATAATATGATATATTTTATTTACTTTTAAAGAAAAGCTAATCACAATGAAATAGGTGTGTCTAACATGGCTGTATGCTAGCAGCATCTCTCTTACACTGTAAAACTTTTGTAGGTGTTATATTCGTGACTTGAACCATTTTGCTTCCTAGCAAAGCGCTTCCTCTTTGCAGCCATTTGCAAATTAATGGGATTAGGATTAGCCAATTAATTGGATCAGCCATTAATCTGCAAAATCTATTTTTAGGCCATCCCCATCAACATATCATTCACCTAGTGAATTAGAACTACTCATGCGGTTTATGTCTCTGGGTGACATCAGATAAGGGGACCCTTGTCAAAGTTGACAGGTACATACTCATCACTACAAAAATACATCCAACCATACGACACATGGTATTTAAGCATGAAAATCATTTGTCAAAATCCTCTGTCTCATGGCATGCCAATTTTGGAGGATTAACTGCCTCCTGAGTAAAAAATTACGAATAGATGCCCGTAGTAATGCTGTGCATTTAACACAAACTTAAATACTGAACACGCAGTGTCACACATTCATGGTATTTGTGGTCCTAGGTTTTGAATTGAAGACGACCCCTTATTTCTTCTATTCCTCTTCTGTCAAAAAACTTTGGCTTTTTTCAGGTAAATACGGTAATATAAATAGGTTTTTACCCTGATAATTCCGTTTTGTTATATAGTCAGTAAAATTAGATACTGACAAATATTTTACACCCAATGTAGTTTTAACAAATTTGTGGACATTCTGTTAAGTTGAGGTTATATTTCCATGTTTCACTAGCCATGTGTGGCAAACGCGAAATAAACACTTTGATGTTATTAAGAGCACGTTGTCTTTTGCTTTTTGGGCTAATAATAATAAATCATTTAAGTTGCCCAAAAGCATTTTTTTGTTTTGAAATTCGAAGCAAAAAATTTGTTTTCAAATACGAAGCCGAATGTTAAAAATACTCAATTCAAACACAAATTTTCTAAGCTTCACCCACCCCTAGTGACTAACATTGTAACTACTAGTGTAAAGTATTTTTTTTTGTACTTTAAGAAATGTGAGCTAAGAACTAAACTTTATCTCCTGTACCATCTGTAGCATTAAAGCATATTTGTTTTCTCATAAACATCAACATAAAAAAAGAAGAAAGCATTTTGTGTAAGTATTGGTACAAAGTAACACATTATGTTGGTTTTCAAGACTCTTCAGGATTTTCATGTAAATAAAATAACTTTTGATGCATTTATGTATTTATGAATGAAAAGTAGGTTTTTTTTTTTCCTGTTTATGCTAGGTTATGCAATCTTTGCAATTTTAAAACTAAAGATCAGAATTCAAAAAATATTCTAAAAAATTAGCATTTGTTTGAAAACTATTTGAAACACTAAAACCAGTATTCGCACACCCCTACAAGCTATATACATATTCGTGCGGTATTTGTAAACACTGCAGACTTTGCCCATATTCTATGCTTTGTGGTTAGGTTCTAGACAACTAGCAAATATGGCATTTGCAACTATTGAGCAAGGGTGGTGATTTTAGTTGACTGCTCACGTTGCAAAACTGGTTAAGAATGCCAAAAATGGTTACTGTTTTAGATCCTGTCCAGGAGTTTGAAAGTGAAGGTTAGACCATAGTGCAAAACTGTGACGTAACATTGAGTGGGCTGAGAAAAGACACGTGCTTAAACAATGGAGTGCTATATGCACAGTGATTTAGAGATAGTGGAGGACATAAAAATTAAAAAAAAAAAAAAAGACAACTACATTGGAAGTGAATTTGTGTAATTTGCATATTACCAGGGGGGGGGGGGGGGGAGGAGGAGGAGGAATAAATAGGTATTTGTCACTTCTTTGTAAATACATTTTCACTATGTAAGGAGTATTATCATTTTATTAATTGATGCCGGCTGACAGCCAGAATCCTGCACCATGTGATCCGCTACGAATCTTATCCAGCAGCATCAGCGCCATATAAACTTGCTTTCACACACCTACATGTTTATCGTGACCATCCATTTTGTGTCCCATCTTGTTTCATATGTATTTGTGCCATTTATGAAATTTGTATGGTGATATTATTTCCGTCCTAGCCAGCTATGTGTGTAGGCTGTCACCACACTAGCCACGTGCTGGGAGGCGTGCTCCGACGAGTCCGCGTTAACGATGCCAAATAATTACACGTGTTCGCTATTCATCTCATAAACCTCCGTGCCCTGTATTCAGAAAAAAATTGGCAGTCCACCCTAGCAGCTGTCGACCCCTTTCCTTGTGAAGGCTGTGTTTTCTAACACCACAGAGAAGTCATCCATCTAAGAATGCGCTAGAGTAATTGTGGGCTGGGGAGCACCTGGATGGAGTTAGCTAGACACGCCCATGTTCATGTATAAAGTTAATCTTGGCACGATTTTGTATAAGTGACAAAATAAAAGCAAGTCTCACAGTGCATAAAGTATTCCTTTGTAGTGATGGCAACCTCCTGCCTTTTTCAGTGATAAAATGTTTAGTAATAAGAAGTGTTTGTTGTTTGGGTGAGACGGACACAGAACCCACAGCATCCCTGAGAACCCTGAGTCTCAACAATGCGGTGACTGGGAAACACAGCTGGTGCCCATCTACCGTAAGTTTATTGTATCACAGTTTGTCTTGTGTCTCACTCGATGGCATCATAATAATAAAATGTTTACTAGTATTTTGTAATTTGGTTGTGAATCTGTGTTTGAGTAATATTGACTTGTAATTAATTAAAATATTGCTATATACAAATAAATAAAAACTGTATGTGGGTAAAGTAAAAATCTTGTAAAACTCACCTTGTGAATGTTCTTAGGCAGTTATACGTCTCGATAAAGTGTAAAATTTAGCACACAAATATTACTGTGCTGTGACAATGTATGTTACATGCCAAGTGCGCTCACGTAAAGGTTGTCCTTTCATCCTTATCATTAAACAAATTGTATTATTTTTCATTTAATACGCATTGATAAAAAATAATGAATAATGACTGCCATTTAGTTTGAGTGAAATTGTTGCAAAAACCGCAGATTCATGTTATAATAATGCCTGAATTTGTTGCTGTAAAATTTATTTGATGAAAAGAAAATATTTCTTTTGACGAAATGGAATTGTAATTACAAAATCAGCTCCTTTTATTTACAATAAAAGCGGGGCCTTAACCTTTAGCAATTATCTTATTAATATTGTGATTACAATAAATTGCATACCTTTACTTGCAGATAATAATACTTCTTTGTTTCTGCCAAGCACATTATCCTTTGACAGGAGTTGAGAAACATTTCCATGAGTGAGTGTAAATGTATCATCCAATCCTCCTAAAATCATTATTAGAAAATCTTACATGAAACACATATCACTGTCAGGTATACAGTTTGTATTTAATATACTTCTCATTCAAAAACAAGTACATCTTTTGTTATTGCTGTATTTACAATTTGGGTTGTGCGAATGTTACTTTTTTCTCATGAAACAAAAATGAAAGATGTTACAAAATTTCAGGAAACTGAAACGAAAATGAAAAATGCCATTAGAGCTCAGCCTTAATGAAAGATTAACAAATTTTGTAACAATTTAGCAGATTATTAATAACAAATTCTTTGCAAAATCAAACCAACAAAATGTAGGAAATGGAGTATTTACAACGGGGTCTCTTACCTACATTTTAATTTTCATTTTATGTTGTTATTTCAGTTATAAAATAATGACAACAAACACAATGACTTACAGATAAAAATTTTCTTTGTTGGTGCATTCAATGAACATTCTTTAAAACACTTGAAAATTCATCGAAACAGAGAATTTTTGTTTTGTTGCAAAAAAAGAATCAGAAAGTTCTCATTTTTCGCTTTTGTTTCGGTAGACAAAGAACTAAAAGCACAAAGGGACAACAGGAACATATACATTCAGAAATAAATGTCTCCATCTTTCAAACATGCAAATTTCAAACTATGTACCGTAAACCAGTTTTTCAGAAAGAAGAAACTCAACATATCTCAATTATAGTATGTACCTTGCAGCTGTGTAGATATAAGCAAAGAAGTACATTTCTCTATCTTTTCCCCATGCGAAATAAGTCTAGGGAAGTATGCTAGGATACACTAGTATTCTCACACTAACAACATGTTGAATATCACAACACTTTCACAACTGGTGACTGTCACTTAAAATGCTCACAATTTGACTACTTCTAAATGGCAAATAATTGTTTTTGTACTATAGAGTGCTTTGGGTGAAGGTACGGGAATGAGCGTGACTCATGCAACCCGCTTCTACATTCCTTTATGGGTCGGAAAGATGAGACCCACACATTTAAATATAAGGAGTGATATAAATACACATCAAGGACATCATATTAGATACTCAAAAAGTGCACCCTTCAAAATTCCTATTATTAAAATTAATAGCGGAATTTATGGAGCTTCCTTAGGGAAACGTCCAACATGGTTTACAGATATATATATATATATATATATATATATATATATATATATATATAACACATTAGATTGACAACAGACATGCAAGAAGAGTTACATTCATTCCCCCCTCTTTTCCTGTAGAAGTGATCCCTTTAACATGTCCAAAAGGAGTAATTATGTTTGTTAAGTTTGTGGATCAAATGTTTATGTTGGCCAGCATGTTTGCACTTGTGTGTGTGTGCGTTGCATGTAACAGGATGTTATCAGTTGTGACAGTACATTGCGCATGGTTGTAACCAGAAGTTGTTTATTGCCCGGAAGTGGTAGCTTGGTGGGGTCCAGAAGTATATCCAGTGATAAGGTCCCAGCTTGTTAGCGGCAGTGTTTAGAGATACGGAGCGCTGCCGCAGAGTTCCCATTCACATGTTAAATGCCGAGCGAGTAGGTAAAGTAGTAGGCCAGCTAAACCAGACTCGGCTGTGCTAATTTATGTAAAATGGTTAGGTTTAGATAACACATATAACTCATGAATTAATAAAACAGCTGTTTTGTGATTTTTTTTTTAAATTTCGAATGCAAAAATGCAACGCTCATCGTTTTAACGTAAACATGTTTTTCAAAAATATTTAAAATTTAATAAAAGCTTTTAATTTTACTTCTGTACTTCCCATTTTTAATTTTTCTACTCAAATCTAACGTAATAAAGCCATAATATATCTTTAAATTTCTCGTAGGGCATGACCCAACCAACAAAATCGTTGTAAATATACTTTAAGTTTGTGTCGTCCTCTCTAAAATTACACAGGAAATTAGCATTATACCTTACCCATTGTTTTGGTATTTTTGAATAAGTTTGAGCTAAATAAAAAACATCTATATTTTTACGTCTTCCTCTAGTAAAATAATCACGAATAATGTCCTGATTTTCTAAAATAACATCGTCAAATATAACTAGAGAGCCATCTTCACATTTGTCTAAAGGGGGTATTTCCATAGTATTATAAAAAAAGTATGTCATTTTTTCTTTAATTTGTAGTATTTTGGATGCCTCATTGATACCACTTTGTAACTGAATATATTTGGGCTGGTTTAAACTTTTTGAGCAAACATACAGCTTACTAAAATTTATTAATCATTGCTTAAGAATAAAATTAATCATCAAATTTGTTTTTACAAAATTACTCTAATGTTATCAGGTAATAGTTCTCCATTCTATTTAATTTCCGATAGTTCTTCGAAAATTAAGACGCAAACACAATCAACTTTAGGCTGCTTTAGCTGTCGCTTTGTCATTTAAATAAGACCATTTTTTAAATATAAATGGATAATAAAGTATTCAAGTTAACTGCTAACAGCTCTGCTCTAAAGAAGAAGCTTTATTATATCGTCTATAGTGAAAAATTGATTGCTTTGGTCAATTTTCATACAAAATTTTTAGTACCTACGATAAACAATACTACTATAACAATTCAAAAATTGAGCCCCGTTGTTGATACAAATGAAGATATAACTATTCCCAGAGGCCAATACAATGTTAACTCTTTAAAAGAAACTATAAATTTGATTGAGCCCTTCTCAACAAATAATACTGAATTAACAGCAGATAGCGTGAAAAATAGAATATCTTTCAAATCTAAGTTTAATATTAAACTTCATAACCGATTATTTGTTATTCTTGGTTTTGAAAGAAAATTAACTATTGAAAAAGACAAAATTGCTGTAGGCACTAAAGTACTTAATTTTAATCCATTCAAAACAATAAATGTCCACAGTAATTTAGCATATGGAATGTTTGTAAAGTACGATGAGTCTAACCATATAGAAACTGATATAATTGCTAGTTTTCCACCAAAAACTATGTTTGGTTTTGGAGATTATATAATTTATGAACCTGCATATCTGATTTTCTATCAAATTAACAATGAGCGATTTAATCACATTATTTTGGAAATTAGAGATGAAAATAGCAAACTGATTTATTTTGATGGTGCTGACGTAGATATTGGTTTAGAAATTAAAGATGTTTAAGATTCTCTGTTTCGATAACCAATGGCAATGTATTGATTTCATTTTTTAGTATAATTCTTTTGTCATTACAAGGACTTAATGCTATGTTATTAACGTCTACTGAATATATTTTACGCTTTTCGCTTCTTATTAAAGCCATTATTCTATATTGTATTTTTTCATTAAACAAGCAATTCTAATAGTCGTCAAATGTTATTCTCTTGTTAACAACACATTTTTTCAGGCCTTTCGATTTTTTGTTTTCATTTTCGCCAACTCTAAATGTATACATTTTTTTGCTCTTAACAACAAATTCTTTCATTATTTTGCCATTACATTAGTCTTTCATTTTTCCTAAAACTTTTTTTATTTATTTCAGGCATGTCATATATATTATCATCTGGATAATCACTTGTATCAAAATTATCTAACATTGACTCCCTGTCTTCGTAAAAATCTTCTGTTTTTATGTTATAAATGTACGAATCGGTATCTTGATAACATCACTCACTTTTGCCATATTTTGGTTTCATCACTTTATAATGGAAATCACACATTAACTCTTTCAATATGTCTAAAATTGACATGCCAACATAAATATCCTTATTAAATTTTACATTTGATTTATTCGTATATGTATAGCTGCAAGGTTTTCATTAAATATAGTACTTTTCTTAAAATTTGGATTTGCTATTAATTTTTCACACTTTTCTTTGTTTGCTGTGAGTTTTATATCCACTCTGTTTCTAATATTTTCCATAGTTTTGCCGAACACAGAATTATTCATCAGCTTATAAATATCTTTTTCACAGTCATTTTTAGTGTTAATCTCAGTATTCAAATCTATATATTTCTTCAACCAATCAGACTGATCAAACTTCAATATTCTATGTATTTTAGTACGTTTTAATCCTTTCTTTAGGCATTGTTTCAAATTACGATAGTTTATTACATACTTTCCTTTTTTTTATATACAGTTGTTAATAATTTAGACTGCTTTGTTTGTGGAACTACCTTATTTTCTGAACAAAATGGAAGATCTTTATGCAAATTATGCAGTTCTTGTGGATATTCTAAATCAACTTCTAATATATAACCATAATTAGAATAATCACCCAAATTTAATATATGTTCATTGTAAAAATGCAATGCTGTATAATTCTCCCATTCGAAACCACCATATAGAAAATATTGTGACATTGCCCAGTCATGTAAATTATTAGCATCGAGATATGCTAAATAGTTGTACTACTGATCAGAGTTCAGATCTACTAAATACATATTTTTTGATTTAACATATTGTTTGCAACATTGCAATATTCCCCCTCTAATTCCTTTTTCTATCATTAAAATCATACCATAATTGTGCAATAAATCTAGTGGTAGTTTGGTCATGTTTAACATTGCGACCCAAGATAATCCCGGTGCTGTTAAATACCACGATGGATCTAAATTGTATGCATTTATACAAGTATTTCTAAAATTTTCAAATACATCTGCTAATAATAACACATTGCTTTTTAAATATAAATCGTGATATTCTCCAGGATTCTTAATATTAAATTGATTCCATACAAGTTTTGCATGCTCAAAATTGGCATAAGTTATGTCAGATTCATTTAATTTATTGTAAAATTCACTCTTTGGTGAATGATTGGTTTCGCTAAATTTTGTCAATTTTTAATAAATGAAATCTGACTGAGAATACTTTATAAAGCGTGGACGCAGAAAACCAGATTTTAGGAACTTAGGGAACAAAAGCACTTAACAACTCACCACCTGAGGTCCTTTTTCTAGTCGGAGAGCTACTAGCTGATGGTGTGAAACAGTTCATCGGCAAGTCAGGGAAACCACTAACTGCAGAAGACGCTGTCACTGAAGACAAACACGAAGAACTCAACTGAGACTTGGTGAGGTCCACTCTCACCAGACGTGATGGACTCTTAGTTTTTTGTATGTTGCTGGGGGGTGACTCCACTATAGCTGACAATGGCTGTGTAGTTTGTTCGCTTTTTATTCTCAAGCTTCTTCGTACTCCTGGGTTACATATAGAAACTGCATGAATAGCAGAATTTGATGAAGTACTTAACTGTTGATGGTACAGCCCATGAGATTTCATCTTGGGTAAAACATTCCCATACGAAGGCAATTCAACTGTCAAAGCAT
The DNA here is from genome assembly GCA_029891345.1 of Dryococelus australis. Classification (NCBI taxonomy): domain Eukaryota; kingdom Metazoa; phylum Arthropoda; class Insecta; order Phasmatodea; family Phasmatidae; genus Dryococelus; species Dryococelus australis. The sequence goes on along the minus strand of CM056997.1, from coordinate 49,306,022 downwards.
CAGTTGTGAATGCAGGCCTCGTCTCATTCACATCTGTAACAATTGCATACACAAAATGTTAGAGTGAAAAATTATTTGTAATGCAACAACTCAAATCTCCAAAATTAATTTAAAAATTCAAAAACCTAAAAATTATTTTAAAAATTTTCTAACAAACATTTTTCTAAAAATTAGGGATGTGTCAATTCAATTTAATTCCTCAATTCTTATGATTATTCCATTAAAATGAGTACTGAGTACCAAGAACCAATAAAGTCAGTTCTCCCGAGTAAGACTGCATAAAAAATAATGCACTATACATTAAACTATACCACAAAACCTTTCTTGAATATTCCGTTCAGCAAAATACTCTGTACAACAAAATGTAAATAAACTTGGTCTCAGTCAAACTCTTAATAGACCTATTTTTACCACGATTTACCGAAATTGATTACATTGATACGGTAACTGTGAAATTCTCACTATAACAAATGGCAATTCATGTTAATATATCAATTATGTATGCTCGTAGATGACATCACATTTAATTGTATTTATTTCACATTCGAATTGTGGTGTTCCTAAATTTAAAATGGAAACAAACTTTTTTTGTGTACATCAAAGATATGTGGGCATGCAGCACTTACAAGCAGGAATGCAAACAATACACATTGTTTTGTAGAACTATTCAATAACAAACTGGATATACGTATCATGCTCTTCTCTGAAAAACTGTTTAAATTATCATTGACATTGTACTTTTGACTCCTTTGCACTGGCCATTTCTCCACAACACTAGCACCGGCACTCGTTTTGTGCCACAACAGTGTCAGCTACAACATTGGAGTGTGTATGCAGTTATCAAAATGTATGACTTGTTTACTTATTCGCCCCCATTATCGGCGGCTTTTACCGTGATGTGTTCCAATCGTGCAGTTAACATAGGTTTAGGTTTTCTTTACCTAGTTGACATTCCACATGCATGTGAATGACGATTGTATCTGAGAAGGTTGTGGCAAGTTGAAAATTAAATTTTGGTAATTTTACAAATAAAACAGCAAACTTTGAGCACATCCCAACCACGGTGATATGCATTTATTAAAAATTTTTGTGCAGGTTTAAAAGCTGAAGAAAACTTGAAAATGTTGATGCATGCCAAGGGGAGGCATAATTGTAATTACACTTGTTTGGAAGAACTAACAGCATCAAGCAAAGATCTAAAACCTTTTGGGTTAAATAAAAACATGACCTTTTTGTCACATATGTTTAATTGTTACTGAAGAGGCCTAATATACCTTAACAGTTTAATAACATGACAGAACCACGAGGGTGGCCTGTCGCAGGTGTACAGAGTTAAAAGACACTGTCACAGCCCTACGAGTCAAGTGACTCTTTTGTACACATATACCTGGGAAAGAGATGTTCTTCGGAGGCATTGATGTTGTTGCCAGCTGGAGACCCTTACCCTTTTGAGGCAATGGTGGGAGGTTGCCTCAAAGTCTCTTTGACTGTGAACTGCTCTGATCTTGTAGTGAGCTGCTGGCTTCAGGTGCTGCAGTATTGGGATTGCACAACCAGGGGTTGGCAATACAAATAAGAGATTCCTCACATCTTCGGAAAGACTCTAGAATAGATTGAGGTTAGCCTTCAAGCTTAATTAATGGAGGGAATAATGCTGTTGGTTGTGTAAAGGAGTGAAGCTCAGGAGAGGAAGAGCAAAGTGCAACTTCAGAATGAAGGTCATTAAGGGATCTAGTGTCACAGGTACAAGTGCACATCTTAACCTCCTCCTCTTACTTCCCTTCTGGGTGTAAGGCATGGGAGAACAAAGTACAAACAAGACTGTACAAAAGTAGAGCCGGTGCTTTATGATGACCTGTCGTATACTTTTGGGTCCCGGACTTGTGAAAATGAGACGATGCCTTATGTTCCTTCCATTTGGCCTTTGCAAGCGATGGACAGAACACTGGGCAACTCAAGTCACTTCCCCGCTGGAATACCCAGGTGTGGTATATGCAGGTGGTCACTTTTTCAAAGTTATTCCAGCTCTTTTACAGCCCTATTTCGAGCGGTGACAGAATTTGGAATAATGTAATTCACTGATCTGCCTCACGGATGAGTACCTCCTAGTGCATTGGGCTCCGACAAACACTACTAGTTTGGCAGAGCTCGAGTGGCCTCTTAAGGTGTGTGTGTTCTGGCTTGCTGCCTTGATGCACCAGCTTCACTTTTAGTGTTTGATCTACTTAGGTATAGACTGTTCACGGTAAAGTGAGCACTTTTTAATTCAAAATTTCTCCTTTCATCCTATTTCCATCTACCTGCTGCTTTTTAATATAAACATTGCTTTGTGACAAATAAACACAGTGTATACATTTTACCATCCTCAAAATGTAATGCCTGATGGGAGGGCCTTAAAAAGTGCTCACTTTACCGTGAACAGCCTATAATCTATGACATTTTACACAAGGAACTTTAGTAATATGAGACTAGTTAAGTTCACGTATTTTATTACAACAGTAATAAGATACGGTAGCACTGTGTTACCTGCTAAACTATGCTTGAAAATGAAGGCAATTACTTCTGGTAATTAAGTTACTGTTACGTTAACGTATTCAACAACATCTAACAGGAGGTGTTCTGAAGGAACACTAGTGGAGGGAGGGGGGGGGGAACAGCTACCAGAAGGGTAGTTGTCGGTATTTACATACCGTCCGGTGGGCAGGGGATGTCTTGACGGGACATCAACATGACCTGCTATCAGGAGTTCTGGATTTAACACCTGGGGAGGGTGGTACGACAGGAACATCTTCAAGAGCCTCTGGAGGGGGTTCAGTCTCCCAAAAGCTGCGGGACCTGCGGTGGCTTCAACTGGGTTGATATCCCAGTCCTTGCGAGCAGTAGAATCTTGGGAAACCCCAGTGGCCACGCACCCCGATGGCACCCTCCAGCCCTAAACGAGAGTGGTGGAGGTGCAGAGAATGAGGATTCTGGCTACGTCTGCCCTTTTTATACTTATTTCTCGTAGGTGCTCGGAGGTGGGGAGGTGTGATAGCCTCAGTCGCAGGGGTTGAAAATTCCGAAACACTGATGAGGTGCTATCATTCGGTATCTTCAGTTGTCTGCTGGTGTAGGGTGGGCTCTGCCCTCCCTCGCTATGCTCTGGAACTAGCTCGGGCAGGTTGGAGAAGGCAGCGGCTCAGCCAACAGTACAGTCTTGTGGAGGGCGCGATGTGACTGCTTCTTGGAATTTCGGGTGAACAGTACAAGCTAGGATCACATGTCTGTAGTTTGCTCTGACATTGCGCCATGTGGTACCCTGTAGGCACGTGTCCCACCTCTTCAGTACTGTTGCTGGTAATTAACCTCTGCTCCAGTACAAATATTGCACTCAACGATGGGGTAAAGTCATAAAGTATAGTGTGCATCATAAATGTGCAAATGCGTCACGCATCAATGTTCAACCAACCAAGATACACACTTCAAACAAAACCTAGCAGCCAGGGAAAACAACCCAGCAACAGATGGCTTTTTAAAAACATTACTTTAATATAATATACTTACAATAAAAAAATGAACCTGTAATTTTATGCTAATACAGCAATATGTTACAATATTTTCATTTGGTTTTTGCCATTAGCACAAAAACATTAAAAACAGGTGGGATCTCTTCACAGATCCATGCCCCCTAACTACTTACAAACGTTCCCTGGTCCTGCATACTGATCTATCCTACTTTGGGAAGAAATATGTAGTTATTTTTGCCAAGCAAAAGGCTTGTAAAATGTTTGATTTCTTTGGAGTACGAACCAAGATTGTTCTAAAACTTAAATGTAAAGCAAATCATAATAAGAACTTAAATGTTATCCTAGGCAACCAAATAAATAAACATACAGTAACTCCAAAGAGAACTTATCCAATTATTCCTGTAACTGGAAAGATGGCCTAACCTTGTATTATACATTCCCAACAAAAGTTTTAGTTAACTACAGGGGCGTTCAGAATTCCAAACAAAATTGAAATAAAGTGCAAGGTCAATTAAAACGCACACAAAAAAAAAATTTTGACATGGTAAAATGTTGAAAATCTAAATTTAACATTCTACAATATTTTATTACACCTTCAGTCTCATCACTAAGAGGTTTTCCTTTGAATTTTTATTTACAATGCTCTTGCGATACACAATATGTCAATCTTGTAAAAATCAAATCCATTCATAAGCCAAGACGCTGTTTTAATCCAAAATATTTCCAGCGAGATCACTTTCGATAACTTTAGACACAGTACTACTTATGATTCAATACCAATAATAACACTATACTCAGAATTTACAAAAAATGTTACTGTGTGAAACATTTTTTTATACAATTTAAATATTAAATTGTAAATAATGCTAATTTTAATAATCAAAATACTCAATCTGGAATCGAAAATGAGGAATCAAAATTGGAATTAGAATCTGGAAAAAATGCCTACGCGGCCAGTCCTTACCAAAAATAGTTGTTGCCCTAGCATAACGTAAAAATTTTTGCCACAAGTATTACAAAACCTTTTTAATTTATACCAGGCATAGAAATTGTTGGTCGCTCAAGGTCCATCGAACAGCAAGGCTCCTCCCGCTAGCAGGTGCCAGTAGCCTATTGCGGCTGTACATTGTTGCCTAGTTCAGTGTTACAGTAGCTGCAAAGAGTCTAGTAAGATGTTTATCAGGTGCGCTTAAAAAACAGCTACATATTTTATTAAAATTCAGCCACTTTAAGTTAATTTTTCCGAATAAATAGGTAAAAATCCTATGACTGTATCTTTATCCATTAGTGTTTTACATTAAAAACTGTGCATGATAGCTGGCATATACTAGAGGATATTATTCATTCTTCTACCGACAGGAAACCACTTTTTGCAGCTATATCTAAATGTACCCACACTGCCTTTAAAGTAGGTGATAAAGTCTGACTCGGACTTAATCGACAAAAGATAATATGTAGTACAGCTGCCTTGTTCCACCCAGTGTTCGTGTTCACTCTGTTCTGTAGCCGCAGTTACACAACAGACTTTAAACTTAAAACATTTGTCACAATTTTCCTGTTGCTTGTGTGTAACGTTTTCATTTTGATTATGGCACTATGAATCCTTGTGCTAGCACCAGTAGTTACAAAAAGGAAGAAGGGTAGTTCACAGACAAGGTCAATCTAGCGTATAATCGTTAGTGTGCATTCATTTTTTTACTACAGTGAAATTCCGTACCTACGAGTACAGCCTATTACGAGAATTCCATACTTACAGCAGTTCTTTAATAGTCACATAGCACTATACTACCAAGGTTAAATCTGGTTACAGCGAGTGAGGATTTATTTCGTATTTTTGTTTTTAAGAGCGATTAGAATGCATTTCGATTAATTGCATTTGCAGTTTCTAACAATTGTGATGAATTGAAATTGCTTAAATTGTGCATTTAGTATAATTAAGCTCGTTAAACGTGTATAAGCCATATTCCGTAAGAAGTGGCAACGCTGCAGTGCAGTAGATGTTGCAACGCCGAGCGCCTTGTCCGACCCGAACTTGCATCCTTTGTCAAAGCATTTAATTAGAACAGCGAGACAGAATTAATACGAGCGCGAGCAGATGATTGGTTGAAAATATGTGGAAGGTTCTGTAGTGTGTGGTTTAGGTTTCACAAGATAGCCGGTATAATAGGGGCACTGGCATTTAGTTAGAACAGAGGCACTGGATCAATACGAGCACGAGCAGATGATAGGTTGAACATTTGTGGAACACACATTGGAGTGCGGCTCAGGTTTCATTATCGATAAAAGTTTATAAATTGCTGACGATAAAAGTTTATAAATTGCTGGTTTACGTGTGGAGTTAAATTTGCTAATAATGCTTACATAAACACCAGCATTTTCATAATCTTTTGGTCTTGCAGGATGTTTTGAAATGTACGTAGCTTAAATATATATATATTTTTTTGTTTTTTCCTACTAAGCCGCCATGTTGAAAACAGTTGTATTGCCATTACAGATATTTACACACGCCTTTTCCTACATTTAGCTGCATGGTAAAATAAAAACAATGTGCAGTAAAACAAACAATTGCTTTTTATTTCTTTACTTTGTTCACAACATGCAAGTACAGTAAACCTCATTTTAATGTTTACATGCACGTGTCTTGGCGATTCCTTGTATAATTAACGCAGCCTAATTTTTTGGACTAAACATTTCTGTAAAAAAGGTACAAAAATAATGCTAGTAAATACAGTAGAGCAGTAACTTTTTGCAAATAATTTTTGCTGCTGTAATTACATCCCCCGCTATCACATTTGAATATAAATTTCATACGTACGTATTTTAACATTAAAATCATGTTTTAATTATTGACCATGAATTCAGACACGGTTATTTATTACTATATAAGTGCTAGTGCACATAATCTAGCTATATTTGTAATTCCCGCCATGTTTATATCAGCCGAGTTACACTACATTTTCCATAATATTAATAATCAATTTTTTTGTGAAGAATCTGATGTTACTGAGTACTCGTAATTAAGTCAGTTTTTCGCACTTTCATGAACTCTCGTACGTACGGGATTTCCCTGTAAATATTAAACAGAATTTTGTGAAAGTACAATTTCAAACAAAATTAATACTTTGACATCTAAGGTGTGTGATGTCTATGACTGCACAGTGCAATTGCAAAAAAGGAGAGATCAGCATTGCTTCTACCTTAAAGGCAACGTGTTGTTGTTGGGAAGAAAAAAAAAAAGTTAATCTGAAACGAGTTACAGATATTGATGACTAACAGAATGTCTTTCAGAGATGTGTTAGAATTTTACGGTAAGGAAGAAAATTCAGACAACAAAACAAATTTCAGTAGCTATGCATGAGAAAATAAGTTATACACTTTCAACAAAATCCATGGCAAAGTCTTTGATATTTGTTTATAAGAAATTGAAGGACACGAGAAAGTTTGTAATGGAAAGGAACAAATTACAACTGCACAGACAGAAAAGATGAGCTTTTGCTGCCACTATATGCTACATCAACAAAGTTGGATTATTTTTTTTATGTTACACACAACTGTAAGTAAGTAAATGGAAAAGATTACATTTGCATAAAATAATGTTGCTAGTATATAAATTTAAGTGTAAAAACATTTTTGCAGTGAGCCTACTGAAACAGTTTTCTAAACTCCCAGATATATAACGTATATACACTACTCAAAATACCCAGTCATATCGCAGCAGCAGAGCCTTGAGCGGAGGTAATAAACCTGTCGCCAGCATCAACCCAAAGTTATAAGGAATATGCAGCGCTGCCGCTACCCTGAGATAATCAGCCCCTGCGCACCACTGGAAGAGACCTAAAGCGAAGATTTTGGGCTATATAAGGAAGCTCAAAATCGCCTCTAGTGAGAGTTCGTCAGGCCGCCGACCGCCAAGGTTGGGGGCCTTTCCTGGGTCTGGACAATACCTCATCCTCTTCCAGCTTGCAAAGGCTCTACCAGCTCCAACGGCTTGAGGAAGCTCTACCAGCTCCAACGGCTTGAGGAAGCTCTACCAGCTCCAACGGCTTGAGGAAGCTCTACTAGCTCCAACAACCTTCACCAGCTCGCTCAGCAGTTCCTGCTCCAGCAGCGTGTAATAGACTCATCAGAGATAACCTCGACGTCCTCACCCTGCACCCTTTATCCAAAGTATTCACCCTGACTCTGCAGTAGCAGGTGGTCACGACGATCCCTCTGGCCAAACCACCCCTTAAGGAAGTAACTCGCTGTAAATTGTGCCCTTTCAGGGAATAGCTAGTTTATGTTAAAACTTTGTCCAGGTTTACCTTCACCTGAGATAACGTACCATATTTTGGCGTGTATAGGCCGCACCAGGACATTTTGATAAAAATTACGGATAATTAATATTTGAAGTATAGGGCGCACACAATTTTTGTATTCCTGTAAATATTGTTTAGTCACAATTCCGTACAAACATAATAAATTCCAACGTAATTTCTCCCCAACAAAACATTTGTGACAGAAAATTTGTGTTCTGTTGCAATGTTTAGGAATACACATCACGCAATTACTATTCCACACATGGTAACGTGACTTGAGAAAGCAAAACCACATCAACATGTTACACATAGGGATGGGTCGGTTCAGTTCTTCGGTTCTCGTTTCTACACCGCAATAAATATGGTAACATTTTGAGATGATGACATACTTAGTACGAAAAATTATGAATGAATCTAGTTACTGCAAAACTCTGTCATTACAAAAATAACTGTTACAAGAAACTTGTCAAAACAAACAAAAATTTCCATTACGGCCAAAACAATATAGGTAAATTCACCTGCAAGAAGCATTTTTTCTTGGCTGCGATATTTCCTTACAGCAAATGACTATCGACGTTGAAAGCAAATAAATATCAATGTATTTGGTGCCAATGATCGCAAAAGTAGTTTTTAAGGACAAGCATTTAATCAAATACAGTATTTGGTTTAATATATTCTATCAGTTAAACGAGACAAAATATAAACAGTATCATGGTGGCAATGTACGTCATAGATAAATATATACAGAGAAGATACTACACTCAGTTTTGGGGGAAACAAAATGGCTGATGTTTATGTACAGATGTTTAGCTTTCAATCGTTCTAATTGTTCTGTGTGTATGTCTTCTAAATATAGCATTCTAGGGTATTATAAGAAATAAAAAAATGTAAACAAACTGAGTATGTGCATATATTTTGTGAGAGCTTTTGAACGTGATACAACAATAATGTTTAGTGTGTGACATAGATTTTTTTAAGTTATTTAGTCTGAAATTATTAAAATGTCATCCAAATACTAGAACCGATATTTAAATGTAGAATCGGTACCGGAACCCAAATTTTTTGTTATTCGACCAATCCCTAGTTACACAAAATGGCGTTTTATCAATGTACACTTGTAGAGCCGCGGCGGGCGTGCAAACTACGCAAGATATCTTGCTCTTGTACAGCAAAGAAATTATTTTCTCCCGAAAGGACATACAGAAACTCCTGGGAGCTTCCGTATGCCCGCGCTTGTCCATAGTCACTCCAACTCTCGCCTGCCCAGTTTACCAGTCAGTGTCACGAGTGTGTTTGAAAATATATTCCTAGAAGGAATGTCCATTGGCAGAAAAAGGAGAAGAGTGCAAACAATAGCTAGCCATAATAACAAGCCTTGTGTCAAGAGGTTGTAATTAATTTAGAGCACTAACATGGAGTATTTTTAAAGCTTCAGATGACTAAAAAAGGAGGCAGCCTACCAAGTAGAAAACTACGTCGCACCCCCCCATCCCCAGTACACAAAGTCAGGATTCCAGCACTGTGTCCCATTTCGCAGATAGTTGCAAGTGAACATGAATCAGGATTGAACTCTCATCTGGGTATCTGTTGGCCATGGTCCGATTAAGAGTACGTGAGCTATTATCAACCGATTAAACCTGCACCCATTGCACCACCACCTACCCCTAAACAGGTAAAGGACTCCAAACCGTATGGCATCCGGGAAGGTGATAAAGATTGCTTTACCGCCCAAAATCCCCCCTAAAATCTGGATAGCTTCCTTATTACTTAACATTGATCCCAGTCGTAAACCAACTAGACCAGTTTCTTTGGGACATCTGGGTAGTGAGCTAGGACCTGAGTTACACAAATCCGCCAGAGCACGATCCACTTCCATTTCAATTTCACTACCACCCACAACAACCTAATCACTCTTTAGTTACTCAGGACAGTTGGCGACCTGCTTATTGGCAGTCTTCTTGGTGAGTAAAGTTGCACTCCCTGGGCGGGAGGCGTTTGCAATCCGACTCACCCTGGGGTTTGATTCCCCTCCACTCTGACATAATCCTTCCACTACGCGATAACCCAACAACTACCCCAACGTGGGCAAACCATGATCTGTCAGGCAGAAAGGAACCCAGCGAGGAGTAAATATGCCGCCAAAGGGTTGTAATTAAAGTTCAGGAGGATAATCGGCTTTCTCTCTGTGTCTCGTGTCGTACGGAAGTGCATCCTCCACCATTAGGACCTAAGCCCAGAATAATAACATCCTTAATAAAAAAAAATGAGTGCATCAAACTTTACAAAAATGTCACTGCTCCTACCAGCATGTATTTAACGGCCACCCTCAGTAACATATGCCCAATATAGTTCGTAACGTTGGATAGGAAAGTAGTTCCATAACTTAACTTTGAATAAAAAGTGTTAAGTAACCATTTCTGATAACTTAAATTATTTTGTTCACTCTCTTATTTTTTTTAATGCATCAAAGTGTAAAAATGAGCAGATTTGTAAAATATTTACTTTTCCAACAATTTCACAGTTTCACATGACCAACGCGTGAATAAAGTGATGAGACCCAAGACAATGTTAATCTTACATAAGGCAGACGAATGCACAACGTGCGTGCAAGTAGATCTTAAGCACTCATTTTACTGTAAATAGTTTGTACCGAGCTGTCGGCCAACCCGACTGGTGTTAGTCTCTGGCAGAAAGCCCACGCAGAATAAATAAGATATACCAGAGCACATCTGATCTAGTGCACACCAAAGTTAAGTTAACTAGTCTAAGGGGCATGCGTCATATTCCTGTAAATATTGTTAAGTTATGACTCCGTACCAATGTAATAAATTCCAACTTAATATCTGCATTACAAAACATTTGTGACAGAAAACTTAAATTATGTTGCAATGTTTACAAATAAACGCTGCACAATTACTCTTTCACAGATGGTAACACGACTTGAGAAAGCAAAACCACGGCAACATGTTACACAAAATGGCATCTATCAACGTGTACTTGTGGCGCGGTGATGGTCAAGCGAACTTTATGTAGTAAGATATCTTTCTCTTGTACAGCAGTGAAATTATTTTCTCCTGTACGACTTGAATATTGTTATTGATAAAGTGCAGTGAATAGGGTTACCTCAATTTTGTGTTTCCTTTTTTAACTTTCCGGGCATCTTTATTGAAGTTATATTTTTATACATATTGCATTCATAATTTTCATAACAAAATATACATGTGAAAAATGGTAGTTATGAGTGTTGATGTGAACTTTGCATCATGAATCGATGTCTTGAAAATATGGCTCCGCTGTTGTCGGTGTTGATCGTTATGGATGTCACCGTAAACATTGGAATTGTTGGTTGATAATATAATAGAATTCTATAGTACATATTTCTTATACATATAGACTACACCCACATAAATTTTTTTTTTTTATTTCGTGCTCTCTAAATACACAATGTGTAGTCTGAGACGTATGTTATTATTTATTACTTTTCGTTACAAAGTACAAGTTAAGTGTGACATTGCGACACAACAACAGGTTATTTGGGAAGTGGTAAATTACATAAATAGGACTAAACGCAGGGCTGCGAGACGTAAGAGAAACAATGTGTGTTGAAACTATTTTATTTGTGATTTCTATTAGTATTACTTTTCATGTTTACATAATGTACTGTATACCAACTTTGTATGCCTTGGTGAGTACAGTTGACTTATACTTTTTTGTTAATACTTCCTTGTGTAGTAATCGGAGCATGTAATTTTTGGAGATGCTACAGAAATTTTTGTTTCATCGAAGCGGATTAAATTAAATTTTGTGTTCTGCAAAAACTGACTTTTTTAACATTATTAACATAGGAATTTGGTCTGTACCACAGAAAAAACTTGTTGGACATGGACGTTCGGTTCAAGCAGGTTCGATAGAGTTTCGACTGTATCTTGTAAATAAGTCGCACCCCACTTTTTGTAGTAATTTCTTTTATAAAAATATGCAGCCTATATATGCCGAAGTACGGTATTTCTATTCCAATTTGGGTTAATTATTAAGCCTATCTCCTGAAATAGTATTTCAATAGGTGGAAAATAATTGAGGAGCACATCTGTTAACCAATATTGTTACATAAAAAATATGGCACTGATAAGAAAACCAAACTTTCAGTTAACTTCACTAAAATTTTTTTTTGTCAATTATTCAAACACAAAATGTGTGGAGACATACAAAAATGCAGCACTTCAAAAATCATCTGCAAAAAACTAAATTACTATAGTTGCATATATTTCCACAGATGATTTTTAGTGCTCTACCCAACTGTAGAACAATACATACACCTTCTAGGTATTTGACAGCATTTCTGTTGCAAGAAATGTTGCATAACATTTCTTTATTAATTTTAACTTCTCGTGAGACATCTAATATTGCTCAACGTTATAGTGTTGTATCAAAGAAAATTTCACAATAAACGTATTACAAAGTTACCATACATGAGAAATGGGGCCAAGGTTAACACACACTACAAACACATGTACTTTATACGATTCCAGTGTCTGGAAAATATTTCCTGGAAAAAAAAAAAAAAAAAAAAAAAAAAAATTATGACTGACTTTCATAATCATTTTTACAACTCTTAACTTTTTCAGGACCTTTATGACCTATACCCTGTACCGTATTTTGAGTGTATAGGCCACATGCGTGTATAGGCTTCACAAGAAATTTTTGATGAAAAATTAGGGATAATTAATATTTCAAGTATAGACATCACCAAATTTTTTTATTCCTGTAAATATTGTTAAAATGACGATTCTGTACAAACATGACAAATTCTGACAAATTTCACCCCTGCAAAACATTTGAGACAGAAAATTTATATTATGTTGCAATGTTTACAAATTTACGTTGCGCAATTACTATTCCATAGCTGGTAACTAAGTTGTTCCGTTACCTATACAAATTCCCAGATGCCGTTGCAGATACCATTATCGATACCCTGACACCAATACTCTTCAGTTTGCTTGTTGTTCCAGCTCACCATTATTGTGCAGAAATACGATAAATAATAAAAATTAAAAGATATTTTCCCAATATCGCCACCAATAGCACAGCGAGATGAAAATTCTCCACTTGCATCCATGATATATGTATTTTGTAATTAGGTTGCAATATTTTTAAATAAATGTCACACTATTACTATTCCACAGATGGTAACGTGACTTGAGAAAGGAAAATCACTGCAACATGTCAAACAAAATGGAGGTGGCTGTGCAAAATATGCAAGATATCTTTCTCTTGTAAGCAGCAAATTTTTTTTCTGATTTACGACTTGAAAAGTTAATGATAAAATGCAGTGAATAGGGTTTCTTTAATATTGCATTGCTTTTTCTAACTTTCCAGACACATTTATTAGAGTTACATTTGTATACATAATGCATTCATAATTTCTATGAAAAAATATTCAAGTAAAAAACTTGCACGTGTTGGCAACATGGCATTGTGATTTGATATCTCGAAAATATGGCACCGCTGCTTCTTGCCCGTCGTTACCAACATGGTTGCCGGTCAAAAACATTGAAATTGTGTGTTGATAATGTAATAAAACTCTACAGTATATACATACCAAATTAGGTGTGTGTAGCCCGCACCAGCAGTTTTTAATGAAAAATTAGGGATAATTAATATTTCAAGTATAGGCTGCACTAAATTATTGTATTCCTGTAAATAGTGTTAAATCACGATTCCATACAAACACAGTAAATTCAGACGTAATTTTTCTCCAACAAAACATTTGTGATAGAAAATTTGTGTTATGTTGCAGTGTTTACAAATATACATCATGCAATTACTATTCCACAGATGATCACGTGACTTGAGAAAACAAAACCATAGCAACATGTTACACAAAATGGCATCAATGTGCACTTGTATGCCGCAGTGGGCGTGCAAACTACGTCATATATCTCTCTCTTGTACAGCAGAGAAATTATTTTCTCATGTACGACACCTATGGCAGAGCTCCAACATGTTTACATTTTACACGTGTGGTAGGAAGGTTATTTTGTTTATAAACGTTACTGAACGAATAACTGCATAAATGTAAAGTTTTTTTTTTTTTTTTTTTTTTTTTTTTTCTTTCCATCCTCTTCCTTCCTTCCTTTAAGAATTAAGACATTAAAATGTACTGTATGTTGACAAATTTCTAAGCATGTTTTGGGGAGAAAAATTCCAAAAAATTGTTTATGACAATATCTTGTATTTAAGCCACATCCCACTTTTTGTAGTTATTTTTTTTGTAAAAATGTGCAGCCCATACACACCAAAATACGGTATTTCTTATACATGTGCTGTATTCCCACATTTTTTAGGTTTTTATTTTTTATATTTCGCGTTCTCTAAATACACTATGTGTAGTCTGAGACGTCTGTAGTTATTATTTATTATGTTTTGCTACAAAGTACAAGTTACGTACGACATCGCACCTCAACAGATTATTTTGGAAGTGGTCAATTACATAAGTAGGACTAAATGCAGGGCAGCGAGACGTAAGCAAAACAATGCATGTTAAAAATTTATTTTATTTGTGATTTCTATTAGTATTACTTGTGCATGTTTACATAATGTAGTATGTACCGACTTTGAATACCTTGAGTACAGCTGACTTATAATTTTTGTTAATACTTTGTTGTGTAATGATCAGAGCATGTAATTTTTGGCTATGATACAGAAATTTTTGTTTGATCAATGCGGATTAAATTAAAATTTGAGTACAGCAAAAACTTACTTATTTGTTTTTTAGCATTCTTTACATAGGAATTTGGTCGGGATCACAGAAAATGCTCGTTGGACACGGACTTTCCATTCAAGTGGGTTCAATGGTTCAAGTTTCGACTGTATTTGGTTCTAGGTCAATTCAATTTTAGAATCTTGGTTCATTTTCCGTCTATAATTTCAGACTTTCCAGGTTCCTTGGCACCCTGAAAGTCTAGCTGCAAATTTATTTTGAATACTGTAAATTGTAAAAAGTGTGTAATTAAAATGTTACAAAAATGTTCCCAATTAATGTACTTACTGCATACATTCACTGATCAATGTGCAACATTTTGGAGGGGGGGGGGGGGGAACAACAACACTCATTGTTCTATTTGTATAACTTGCACAAACTGCTTAAATCAGTGAATACATATAATGTACAGAAAACCAAAAATTGCACTTGACAAAATTTTGACAATAATAGAAACACATGCAAGATGATGATATAAATTAACAAAAATGTTAAGTTTTGATAAAAACAGACATTTCTGAATAAACTTAACTTCATTACAATAATTTCTGCTACAAAATATATTTAAAATTAACAAATCAAGAAAAATTATCACACTAGCAATGAAACATACCTGAAATTACAGAGTGAACTTTTGTGTCCCCTTTGGCTTCAGGACTTGGAAAAAACCTTCTGCTTCTAGCACCTTGAAAAATATAATTTCCGATTTAGCTACACAATTTAAATAACTCACAAATTTGCAAAATAATCAATAACTTTTCTCAACACTTGTTATTTTAACACATGTTCTTAACTATACTCCATTCCCGATTGTAACAGACTTATGAACCTTTTAAAAAACACCCTAGCCATTCGCTGCATGCATAACTAGTAAAAAAAAGTTGCAGGTTCTGGTGCGGGTACAGCACCCGCACCAGAACCCAATATTTTTTTTTTTACTAGTTATGCTTGCAGCTCTTGGCTAGGGTGTTTTTTTCAAAGGTTCATAAGTCTGTTCCAGTCAGGAATGGACTATATCAATATTACTCCAATGAACTTTTGTAATGCGCAAGAGTGTTCAACAGGCAAGATGAACAAGCTGAGTCACACAATGAACACTAAATTTATTATTCCTTACCAAGAATATTTCATGAGGTGTCCTACAAATTAAAATGGTTAAGCAGAGGGGAGGCAAGGTCCACATTTTAATCAACATGAATTTTGAGACAAAATTTGATTCATGTTGAAACAGGATGCTGATATCTGCATTCCAAGTAACATGGTGTCTGATGCTAAGAATCTCTTATCCCTTACAAGGACAAACTAAAGGGACCAGATTGTAGGGACAGGAGTGTCAGAAATTTTCAGAATTACAACTCTAATACAGGGCAACAACTGAAAAGAATAAAGTTTATATGTACACGAGGAACACATGAGGATCCTCCGAAAACATGAATAGCCAACATTTTCAGGTTACATTATTATTATTACAATGGCGCTCATCACAGTAGGATGTGCCTTGTGTCCGCTCCTGTGAGTTTGTTGTTTATTGGCTGAACTAAGTAGTAAAGGTGTCGGAATGGCCGGTACAGTTGGCCTTTC
Organism: Dryococelus australis; assembly: GCA_029891345.1. NCBI lineage: Eukaryota > Metazoa > Arthropoda > Insecta > Phasmatodea > Phasmatidae > Dryococelus > Dryococelus australis. The sequence continues at coordinate 49,289,877 of CM056997.1, read as the reverse complement.
GGGGTTTTTCTATGCCCCCCCCCCCCCCTAAGGACTGATTCCTACAGTACTCCTTTTCACTGCCTTTGTAAAGGTACTGCCACTGGCAATGAATATTTATGTGTAAACTGCAATACGGGAACAAATATGTTTAATTTTTCACCGAAATGCAAATCAAGTAACTTCTCTCTTTTCGACAGCGATTCTACTGGTCAAGAAAAAATACCGTCTAAAATAGCTGAAACTATGGATTCGGACGTTAAATCTATGTTTCAAGTACTCTGCCAAAAGATTGATGACCTTAAAAAGGAAGCAAACGAACTCAAAGAAGATAATCATTTATTGCGAGCTTTGGTAGAAAGTTTGCAAGTCACAAACGTGAAGAATCAGTGTGCCTCAAGTGTGGTTACAGGGGATTCACTCCCTTCATTAAAACATTGTGCAAAAAAAAACGCACAGTGAAATTGTAAGTAAAAATGATGAATCCACATCATCCTCTACTAACAATGTTAGTAACAGATTTCAATATGGCAAAGTTCCGAAGGCTTCACGTGTTAACGAAAAAGACGTAGCTCAGCACGAGTTGCACAAACAGGTCGTCGCTGACAACGAAGGCTTTGTGCTTGTCAGCAGGCACGGGACAAAGGCCTTACCTGGGAAAAAGGACATTGGTTCGCCGGCCGTCAGAGAGACAGCTGCTCGTAAGCCAGTTCAAGTGGGGGTACGAAACAACGTGAACATAAAAACTGTTCCAAAATCAGTCAAACCACGTACAAAAGCCATATTTGTGTCACACTTCACACCAGAAGTACAAGAAGACGATATTGTTTCTTACATCAAACAGGATCTAAAAGTTTCCAATCTTAAAGTGGCCAAACTGAAAACTAAATATGACTCCTATTCTTCCTTCCATGCGGCAGTAGACTAATCTGATTTTGAGTGAATCTTTGACACCGTGTTTTGGCCGGCAGGGTGTTTAATTAGCCCGTTCTAAGGCAGACTTCAACCGGAAGAATTGTTTCTCTGCTACTACACCTACACCTACTAATAACGAAGCGGCCAGAGGAGCTGTGGTAACTAAAATATGCCAGATAATAAATTTTTTAATCAGAAATATTCATCTTCCTCAACATTTATCAGTTGAAGAAATTAAAGAATATTTTACTTTTCATGATGCTAAATTAACTTATTACTCCCATCAGATAATAATTGTAGGGGACTTTAATATACCAGGAATACACTGGAATATTTTTCACACCCAAAACATTGTACATTATTACAATAAACTTAACGGTCAAATTTTATTAGAACTCATTAGTTCTCTTAATATTGAACAGTTTAATTATTCCAAACAGTACTCTGAATTATTAGATTTAGTTTGTGCTAATGTTTACATTAATGTTGAAAAATCCATTGACCCAGTTGTTGAGGAAGATAATTTCATCCAGCACATTGTTGTCAGGGTCTAGTACCTGCTCATAAAAACCAATCTAATGATTTTAATTCTAACAGAAATTATCAAAAAGGATATTACATGTCTTTATACTTAGCAATTAAACATTTTGATTGGTCTCCCATCTATCAAATGGATAATGTTGATGTTATGGTTGATTACATAACAAATAACTTACAAGTATTAATTAATCAATTCATACCAAAATCTAAACCTGTAAAAAATAAATATCCAGTCTGGTTCTCTAAAGATTTGATCAAACTGTTAAAAAGGAAAAAGCACTTCTTCAGGCTTTTTAATAATAACAAAAAAAAAAATAAAAAAATAAAAAAAATAAAAAAAAAAAAATTGTATCATAACTATACCTGCTTCTCCGAATTTAGAAAAATGGTCAAATTTACATTAAAAAATGATAAGAAAATCTGGCAATCTGAAATCAATGATAACTTGGAAAACAATCCTAGCAGTTTTTAGGAAATATGTAAAAATCATGAAAAATGGTTTCAGAGAAAAAAATCAATTTCAGAAGACAAAATGGCACAGGATCCATATGCTCTAGCAAATATTTTGCCAAAAGTTACACACAATCCACCTCTCCTGTGTCAATTTAAAGCCTCATAATTCTATTAATAATGTAGATATACCTCTTCCTAGCATCACAAAAGGTTTAATTCTCTGGGGTATAAAACAGCTTAATAGTAGTAAGGCATGAAATAAGTAAGTAGTAAGTAGTAAGCGATGAAATCTCAAATTTTACAATTAAAGGTTGCGCTAACATCTTTACCACTATTTTAACTCACATATATAATTATTGCCTTACTTGTGGTATTTTTCCTCATATTTGGAAGCAAGCAATAGTAGTTCCCATTTTAAAAAAGGAAATAAGCATGAAGTTAGTAACTATAGACCTATCTCATTATTAAGTAGTTTTTCTAAAATTTTTCGAAAAAGTAATTTTCAAACTTATCATTTATTACAAAAAATCTAATACGGGAGTCCCAACATGGTTTTCAAACAGGGAAAACCACAACAACAAATCTGTTCAACCTAGCGGACTATTTATACTATGAAGTAACTACACAAAAACAAGTGGATGTTATATTTTTTTTATCTACAGAAGGCATTTGATACATGCCAACATCAAATAATTTTGAATAAGTTATATGCAATTGGGCTTGATTTCATATTTATTAATTGGTTTCCTAATTACTTTACTGACAGAACTTTTAAGGTAAAAATGGAAAATTCTTTTTCGAAATCCCAAAATGTTTCTTCCGGAGTTCCACAAGGAAGTACATTGGCTCTGCTACTCTTTAATATTTTTATAAATGATATTGTCTGGGTAATAAGGCACTCGCAGGCACTTCTTTATGCTGATGATCTAAAGATTTATAGAAATGTTAAAGATGGCGGAGACTGTACGTTATTACAAACTGATGTTGTAGCAATTCATGATTGGTGTTTAGTAAATTCAATGGGACTCAACACATAGAAGATAATATGCATTTCATTTACAAGAGAAATCAATCCTATTTATTATAAATACCATGTTAAAAACGTGCTAATTAATGGAGTAGAACATCTAAGAGATCTCGGAATTATCATGGACCCTAAATTATACTTTCACATATCTAGATAGTTCAATGAACAACCTGAATCGTACTCTAGGTTTAATAAAATTCATTACTTTTTCTGCTACTTCTTTTGATTCACTATTATGTCTCTATTATTCACTTATTAGATCCAAATTAGATTACTGTATAGCAATATGGAATTATATCACACTGTGGGGAGAAAAAAAAAAAAAAAAAAAAAAAAAAAAAAAATTCAAATTGATTTTTAAAAGATTTTCAACCAGTGTAGGATCTTATTACAATAATGCATTAGTTAGTTTTAATACCCAAACATTAAAAGAACATTGTGAAATTAATGACGCATTATTTTTAATCAATGCATTTTTAGCATATATATCTTGTATAGCTGTTACGAATAAAGCAGGCCTAAAAATTCCAATATATATATATATATATATATATATATATATATATATATATATATATATATATATATATATATATATATATATATATATATATATATATTATTCTAAATTTGATACTTTTTCAGGTAAGAAACTCATTTTTTTGAATCTATTTAAACATTACAGTAGTTGGTAATTTTGTTTTAGTGAACAGTTGTTTTCTAAGTTGTTTTCCTTAGACTATGTTATAAAGTAATTTGTATAAAATTTTCAGAATCTTCTATTAGAAATTATTTTTATTTTTTTAATGTTTTTCCATTGTTGTGTCTTTATATGTTGCATTTGTCTTCATTGTTTGTGGTCGTCCTGTGTTTAATGTCTATTATTGTCTTATGTGTTATGTCTATTTGTTTGTTATTTTGTAGTTTTGGTGCCATCCTGTCATAGGTAGTTTCTGTATTGTTGAAGGGCACATAAAGCCTGATAATAAATAAATAAATAAATAATGGTGGGAATAGACAGGTAGGCTACTGATTTCATTATAAAAAGTAGACAATGCACAATTAAGTACTCGCAGCATGGTACTCTTAGATAAACACACAAACAAAAGTCACATGAACACATTTTCTCAGCAGATGCACAGGTACGCAACATTTAGCTGGCTAGGCCAGCTTCATCAGGCGGTCAAGTGACATGCAGTCCTACACACATGTAAGCCCAGCACACAACATCTATCTCGTTTTACTTGTGCTTTTGGGAATAGTTGGCCCAACATCAGTTGCTTACGATTTGTTTACTGTCACGTGTTAGAAGTATTGCCTACATGCCACCACAGCTGAAGACTTTGTCAGCCTTTTCGAAGGAAACGGTGGCCTCTAGGCACTTGAAACAAGAGGACCTTGATGCAGTCCTTGCTCTCTACCCTGCTTGGGGCAAGCCTGATGATGCTCACCGCAGCACCAACTGCATTGCGTACACTAGTGCCTTAGATGTAGTGTGCCGTTTATGCACAAACGGGTCAAGGGAACCGTTCAATGATATAACGACATGCCAGCCAAGAGTAAACATGATGTGTGATTAAGTGTGATCCCCTGAAAGCAGAGCCTAATACATGCCTGAGGAAGTGTTATCTCCTCTTTGTGCCCTTGCATGTATGTGTTATCTTTTATTAAGTGTTGTGTGATGCCCGAGCGGTCTAGGACTGAGCACAAACACTCAATAAGAAATTAACTAAGTCAATTGAACGCATTTAATATAATCAAACACTGAAATGTATGCACTTGCAATGATGCAATTACTTACTTGGCAAAGACGAGAGAGTTGACTTGGTACATATTATTATAAAACAAAACAAAATATTAAATGGAAGTAAAATCATATTGAAGCCACTGTGATGGAGGCGGCGTGTCTGCGCAGCTCAGGCGAGTCGTCCCAGGCGGTGATGTGCAGTCTCTGGCGTCCTCTGCTGAAGTTCCATGTCTCCAAGGCCATGCACGGCATAATAAAGCAACAGGAGTGTAGTGGGGAGAAGTCAGGGCGTGGAAAGTTATCAGTCAATAAGAGAGCAAGGTTAGGGCATCAGTCAATCAACTGAGACTTTGCACACAACCTCAAAGTGTGATATTGAAATCATGTGACAGGAAAATAACACGTGATACAGCACGTGATTCAGGAGTCATGGGACTGAAATTTCGTGAAAAACAGGACGTGTTTCCCGTCAAAAAGTGATTAGTATCATGATCACGCGGTGCTGAAATCACCGCAGGCAACAAAGCGGATACAGCGTCCTGCTGCAGGAACTGCAGAATTTGATAAGTTGCAAAAAGTACTTCATGAAAATGTTTTCTCTCTGCTTTGGAAAGCCTGCGCACTACATCACACCCTCTTTTAGTAAAGTTTTGTTAGGGCTGAGCAAAACTTTAGAAAGATATTTGATTCAGGCTATATGTGAGGTAGTCATCAAGTGATGTTGGTTGAAGTATAGTGTCTGGGAGCTCAACTGCTCTATCAGAAACAACAGGATGTGAACTCGCCAGCAACGGAAATTCAGGTTTCCGGTCGACTAGACGACAGCAACCATCGGCGTAGCAGCGACATTGACACAGGAGTCTTCTTTTCTTGAAGCTTTATAAAATTACTTCCATACTAGTGGTCAACTGAATCATTAAAAGTTAGTAAAAAGGGAATGAAGTTAATCACTATTCCATCAAATAATTTTAAATTTAATTGAACTTAAAATGGGGAGAACCATGTCACCTGCTTCATTATTTAAGTTCACATTTGTAATTTTTCAAATTGCAGTTGAAATATAACACATACATAATATACAAATTGGACACTCATTAAACATCAACACTTATTAGAAATATTTATTACAGCACTGTCTTGCGTGACAATTTTTTTTTTCAGTAGTTCAGTCATTAATTATTTGTAAAGAAATATTTGTAAAGAAATATCATACTGTGGATTATATATCCATAACAATATGCATGTTGTGTTCATTGATAAAACTTAAGTGTCTCTTGTTTTCATTAAATATGCTTAAAATAGTTAAAAGGGTTTTCATACTTGAGTTAAGTTATCTACATATTAGAGAGGGAAAAAAATGGATCATATTACAATCAAACAATTGAATAAACACATTACGACATTTTATGTTCGTTGCTCTTTGGAATATTGGATTCCTAGTGTAATATTGCTTGCTGTAGCACACAATTCTTCAAAATTACACGCACTGTACTCTGGTTTTCACTGACTACTTCTTTTCAATGCTAACACTCAATCACTTCGACGTATTACAGAATTTTTAAAACAAGTAGTGGCTGTCATCCTCAATGTCGGCTGCGGGGCTGGAACTGTGCTCAAAACGGCACTCATCTCCATGGCATCTGCTTGAGCCTCTGGAAGTCGGGCAGATTATATGGTCTCAGCTACCTTCAGACGTGAGAGGCAGGCACGTGAACACCTGGCCAGTGTCTCACACAGGCGACGCTTCAGGAACCGGATGAGTACCAGACATCTCATCATAAAGAAACCCACTAAGAAGTGACTGTGGCGTTCAATGTGGTGACACATAATTTTTCTACGTTTCAAATTGTGAATGTCCAACATGAGATGATTCAACTCTACGTCTTCTGCATTTAACTCCGACAGACCAACATTAAAGTCTGTTTTCACGGATGCAGCGAACACTTGTTCACTATTTGTTATTAAGGACGGAACTGGAGAGAATTTGACTTCATTAACTTTGTTACTGTGTGGTAACAACTGAATTTTCTCATCAATTATCATATAACTGCCTACCTAGGACATGACTCCCTAAGTCGAGATCAACTCCTCCACCACGAGTGCTTCACTCTTTTCATAGGGACATATTTTAGTAACTTTCATCTTTCCCGGTACTGAATAAATCCAACTCACCATATACTGATCTAATAAACACTGACACAAATGAATTATTTAGAACTTCTCTTTAACATAACATAGGATCGTAACCAGATTGTGATAATATTAAATTTACTATACAAATCGGAACATTTATGGAAAACGTCTGGACTTTAGTTGGACAAATTATATTATTTCCGGCTTTACATTGACTCAAGTCTGCTTCAGACATTAACGCATAAAACTACCTGTTCTTTGACAGCGCTAAATGTCTTTCAAACACAGGAAAAGGGCGAGCTCTATAGATTATGAAATACCTATTCCCGCATCTCAAAGGAAACTCAATTATAACTGTATAATATCAATTGTAGTAAGTGCATGTACCGTTGTTACTTCATAGAAGCTGTAAACTTGATCTAAATCAGTTCCTGCTATTAAAGTCTTGTCTGCGGGTAGTTTAAGAGCAATGCCTTGAATAATTTCTGACAAATTTCCTGGAGTCAATAACAAAGTGGGCAACCTACCAGTCGCTATAATATTCAACACCATTTTTATTTTTATTACCTCTTGTTTATAGGTCTGAAGGGTTAATTCTAGTTCTCTTAGCAAACTACTGTATTTAATTGCTTCCCCTAAATTATTAATAGTTAATCTGTGATTTATTTCAAGCATTGAGGTTGTTAAAGTATTCCAAGCAATCATATGGTTCAAAGTTTTTATTACTTTCGCCAACTCTTTTGCTAAAATGCCTACATCTTTAGAGTTTTTCTCTACTTTGGCATTCATCCCTTTTACGAAAGTTAACTGTTTCTCTACTATATGAATCAATTTTTCTTGTCCCGTCCCCAACTCACTAGTGACTTGGTGAATATGGACATAAGCGTCATTCATAAGTGCACCAAACAAAAACTTCAAAATACTACCCCCTGCATCTATCCAACCTCTTTTTTCACGAGATGATGTCCTGTTCTGGGTAATATCAAAGTTAGTTCATTTACTTCCTCCTCTAATTCTGCAATTAACCTATCAAAAACAGCTAGCTCTGAACGTGGTTTTTCAATCTGTTGGTTTCCAGAAAACTGCATTCCTTTAATTATGTTCAGTTGGTTTCTAAATTCCTGATTAATACTCTCCAGTTTTCCTATAGGTATATCTAGCACTATTGGCCATCTGTCTCATGTTAATATGACGTCCATTTCTTATACCAGAATTATGCCAGCGCCTATGGTGTGACCTGCAATGCAAACCAATATACCTCTTATTAAGTTTCTCGCATTGAATTCGTAATTACCATTAAATTCTAGGTTGCATTATACTCTGAGGCTACGTATCACAGATTTCTTCTTCCTCCTTTCCACTGAGCTGTCATCCCTACAGCATTCAACACATATTTCCTCTACTTCACCTATTTCTGCAAACTCCGTAACGTCTGCTACAATTGGGGATGACTTTGAGCATATATTTTCTTCAATATTTCCCTCACTTAATTCATTATCATTGTTACTATCATAAAATTTCTCAACTGATTCTATTTCATCAATAACTTAAGGGACAATTTCCCTATGTAGTCTGTGTTTCTCACCTAAACATAAACTCCCTGGCTCTGTAGAAATCTTAGACTACTACAATCTGCCACTGTGCACAATAACTTTTCTCTTGTCTAATAATACTTCAAATGTGACTGAGCTCGGTTTTCTCAAAACATTACGAGGTCCAGACCAAAACTTAGATACTCTACCTTTCTTAACACTTGGTATGTGAAGACACACATAATCACCTACCTCAATATGTAATGATTTTGATTTATAATAATACCCTTTTTGTTTCTCAAAAGCTACTTTATTTCTTTCGCTAGCTACTTTGTGTGCTTCTTTTAACGTGTTACTCAAAATATCTACACGTTCCTTGGCTATCGTACCGCCCTCTAACACATTAGGTTGATTATGCAATTCACCTAAAGGGGGTAGCCTAACTTCTTTCCCATTCAACAAATAATGAGGGCTATAACCCGTCACTGAGTGTGGAACCGTCCTATATGCGCACAGCGCATATGGCAAATATCCTTCCCAATTACTACCGTATTCATCTACGTAATGAGATATCATCTCCGCTAGGGTTCGATGATGTCTCTCAACACGTCCATTACATTGTGGTCTGACGGGGGTTGTGAAATAGTCAATAAATGTCAACACATATTTATTCCCTCGCTCGCTCATCGATAAGGGACCTAAAATATCTAGAGATACCAACTGAAACGGGGAATTTACTTGCGGTAAATAACCTAACGGGGCTTTCGTCATTTTTGTACTCTTTCTCCTAAGACAATCATTGCACCTCACAATATATTCATCTACATCTTTATTCAATGTTGGCCACCAGTATAATGATTTCAGGAGGTTCTGGGTTCGCTTCACTCCTTGGTGAGCAGAGTGATGATTAATTACTCTGGTCACAGGCGACTTTGGAACAACTACTAAAATTTTGTCCTCCTCTCTTATATATAGGATGCCTTCCCTATCAACAAATAAATTTCCCTTATCTACTTTATCATATACACTGACATGTTTCGTCTTCCCTCTGGTCTTTCTTAATTATTTCTCTAGGTATCTCTTCTAAATTTATAGCATTTACCATTCGCGACAAATAATCAGCATTCGCATGTTTCTTGCCCGGTTTATGGATCACTTCAAAATCAAACACTGCTAAACGAAGTGCCCATCGAGTGAGTCTCGAACTAGGGTCTTTCAAATTCAATAACCATCTCAATGCAGCATGATCAGTAATAATGGTAAATTTATGCCCGTATAAATACGCTCTGAACTGTTTTGTAGCAGAAACTAAAGCGCACAATCCCTTTTCTGTTGTACTGTAATTCCTTTCTGCTGAATTTAACTGTCTATTGGCATAGGCGATTGGTTTTTCGTGTCCGTTCCTCACCTGAGACAGGACAGCACCTACAGCATAATTACTAGCATCTGTGCTCACAATAAATGGTTGAGAAAAATCTGGATACACAAGAATTGGATATTAAATTAATTTTTCTCTTAACATTTTGAAAGCTTCCTCCTGTTCTGCTCCCCATAAAAATGGTTCATCCTTCTTAGTTAATCTCGTCAATGGTCTTGCTATATCTGCGAAATTTGGAACATATTTTCTACAGTACTGAAATAAACCTACCACTGAGCGAACTTCTGTGACATTTTTAGGTCTGAGGAGTTCATTAATTGCTTGTAGATTTTTCTGACATGATTCTACGCCTTTTGAACTTACAACATGCCTTAAGTATTTTACACTGTCTTGTACAAATGAACACTTACTAGGCTGAATTCGCAAATTGGCTTCCTCCAATCTTTCCAATACTTTATTCATGCGCTCTGCATGCTCTTTAACAGTACTACTAAATATTATAATGTCATCAAGATATACTAAACATTATTCACCTAACAAACCTGTTAGAACATAATTCTCCATTAACCTCTCAAATGTTTCTGGGGCATTACACAGTCCAAACAGGAGTCTATTAAATTCATATTTCCCTATGAATGTAGCAAAACTTATTTTCTCTTTCATCACTCTCTTCTAAGTCGATTTGGAAGTAGCCACTCGCTAAATCCAATGTTGAAAAATATTTTAACCAGTGCAAGGAATCTAACATCTGCGTGACATTCAGAATAGAATAAGGATCCTGCTTTGTAATTTTATTAAGCTGACAGAAATCTACACATCTCCATCTTAAAAGAACTGTCTTTGTTTTTCAGTTTCACCATCACTAAGGGATATGCTCTCTGAAATAATATTTATATCTAGCATGTCATTTATTTTTCTGCAATTACTGGTTTCAATGCATGCGGTACTCTGTATGGATTCTGTTTTATTGGTGTGGCCTCTCCTGTATCTATCACGTGTTTCAATAAATTTGTGAACCCGAAATTTGAACTACCTTCCACTTGAAATATAAATGCAAACTTCATTAACACTGGGAACATTATATTAAAATCACTCCTACTCAAATGTTTTAATGTATCTCTGACAATTTTCTCTACCTCCATAAATTCATCTTTTGGCAATTCTGGTAACATTTTACCTTTCCGCCTCACTGATTCACTATTGTCAGCCATGTGAGTTTCAATGACTACCTTGAGTCATTAAACAATATGGCCCATTTAATCTTTTATTCTCTCTATTCACCGATTTACAAGTATTTTCTATGCGAGTCTTACAACTCTGAATACCTTGATTCTATACATAATTTGGCTCATTTATTCTCAATTTACGTGAACAATATATCGGTACAGAGCTTACATTGTTATGCGAACTTTAAAAGTTAACTTCTATGTTTCTACTACTTTTCTCATTACTCTGAAATTTCAATTTACTATTACATTTTAAATCATCATGACAGGACTCTGGGTTTTCATTTGGAATGGGAACTGCCTCTGCTTGGCATACTCTATCTCGGCGGATTTTGGGGAGACAGCGACAAAATCTGTCCTGTTCCATGACCTTGCTCACTAACTCATTTACTATGTGGCTACTCAAGGGAATTATAACTGCTTTGGAGCCTGGAGGCGAACAATTTTTCTCTTTATTTCTCTGGACATCTGCGAGGATTTTCTCCCGTGGTTCTATTTGTGGCGACAGTAAATTTCTTTGTTTCGACCCAAGACTTATACAACTTCTCTCAGATATTCGGGGTAACTGCCCTTACTGATTTTACAAACGCTCTGTGAGGTTTCCTTGAACCCTCAAATAACTCTTGACCGACCCTGTTAGTGGTCCTCTCGCCATGACCGCCTACTTCACATGTTCCTCCTGCATCTTCCGTGCGACTAGGATTTCATGTCCTCTTGCCCCCTTTGACATGATCGCGATGAGGAACGAAACACTGGAATGAATCCCTTTGACCCGAAACAAAGGGGCTAGCACACTGGTAATTCACCCACATAAGTGCCTTCTTTTCCAACTACACAGGCATCCTGACGATCGTTCACCCCATCCTCAAGATTCATTTCACTGAATCTATTACATGTCCCTACAGAATCTCTAACCATACTGCTCCTATAATACACCTCATTCTCTAAGAGTCTCTTACCGGTAAGAATTACATTACATATTGCCCTTGCCACACAGATGCCTGGTACATTCGTCAATGTTGGTTCAAAAAGAAGCAAATTTGAGTGAGCGTCCCAACCTGCAGTGTGCAAAGCAACATCTATCACTGTCTCTGATTTTGGTGGCAGAATCATGTTCTGTATCATTTTAACTTCATTATATTGACTACTATTTACAGATCCGGATCCAAGTTCAGAGATGGCCAGGTTCTCAGCTTGTTTCCATTACTCTTGAATTATGTAAATTCAGTACTTCACGTCAAAGTCAAAAAATAGCAATGCAACACAACAAAAATTACCGAACAAAACACATTTGTTTATTTTTTGTAGCAGTGATGACATCATTATATCTTGAACTCTATAGTATGTAAAACCGGGTGTTTTTCTTTATGAACTTCAGCATTTAAATGATTCTATAAAAATAAGTGATTTGCTTGAGTTTTTGAAACATGACATTTTCATTTAACATTTTTTTTGTGATGCTAACTTGTAATTTTCACATAGTTCTAAAACAACTCGAAAGATATAATTCTCAGCATTTCAATAAATTATCACATCAATCAAATATATATTAAAAAAAACCAAATGTTAGTATTAAGTTGATTATGTACCTTTTATCCAATTTGGCCATTACATTTTGGAAGTAATAATTGTGGAACTACTGTGCAGGTTGTGTGTGTATGTGTGTGTGTGTGTCTATATATATATATATATATATATATATATATATATATATATATATATATATATATATATATATATATATATATCAAAACCACACACATTGTGTCCATGTCTGTTATCAAGAATGTCCGCTTCTCAGAGTAATTACATCCATTATAACTTGTATTATCGTGCTGGGGAACTGAAAGCCCGGCTGCTATTGGGAATGTCCATTTTAAAAAGTGTCCATTACCGGAAATTTTACTGGTTACATACCACCTTCGTAGTTCAGTCCCTATTTGTTCAAGTATAAAACATAAACTAATAAACCATATTCACGATTTCATTTGTAATTGTCTAAATGTCTAGGTCTATTAAAAAAAACGGCAAAAAACACACACACACACATATTACTCTGAGAAGCGGACATTCTTGATAACAGACACGGACATAAACAATGTGCGTGGTTTTGATTGTGGCACATGCTTAATAACAGACACACAAACATCTCTACTGAGCACTATAGAAAATAAAACTGCTGTTTGTGTTTATGGTGACGTATCTAAAAAGACAGCCATTTTTGATTGGCAACCAAAGAACAAGCATTTGCACACTCACTTGTGAATGAAAATGTTTTGTTATGGCCAGACTGTTGCCAATTCAACCGCGAAGCTACACAGTATGGTTATGGTTTTGTTTAAATATGTATCTCAAGTCCAAAATTAAACAGACACCTAATTATTAAGGAAGAAAATTTTAAAAACCCATTTCAACTATCTTTTAGCACGCGTCTACGAAAGGTAAATAAAACATTGAATGGGGGGATTTTAAAACAGATGTCAACAAGCTAAAATATAAATTAATATGACCGAAAACTAAATCAGGGTTTACAGTAAACTTATGCAGGTAAGTTCATATTATTATTCACAGAAATTGTTTTTGGGAAATGCAAATCTTTTTATAAACTCTACTGTTAGCCAAGTTCACAAGACATTTATTGCACCATTAACCTTTCCCGGCATTTGCCAAGATGTTTAGATGTTTATCTTTGTTATTTATTATTGAGACACTCAGTTTACATCCGTTTCTTATGTTGCAAGGTCACATAACAATCTGTGGTTCATAACTTTAAACTATGTTCTGTGTCTCACACGGGCGTAAGAGACAATGCAGTTGAAGTTTTATTTTTTGAATAAGGGGGATGTAGATGCTTGAAAATTATGTGCGACGTTGAGAGTCGCTTGGAAAAACAAATGCTGTCCACAAAGCAAACCACAACTGATGACTTTTTTTAATAGTCAAGAAGCCTTCCGAGAGTTCATAGACACAAATAATTTTTTATATTTTTAAAATGTTTACTTTCATAATGAACATGAATCACAGTACTACACTTTCTGGAATTATTTTTTTAAAATTAAAGTTCACTATTGTACATGATTTTTATATTAACCTACTTCCCAATAAAGGACACTTCTCCTTTCCTGAAAGGTGCCCTGTACTGAAAGGTTGCATTATATATATATATATATTGTTCGCACTTCGTAGTCAAGTCCAAAGGTCCAGTAACAAAGCTAATTACTTGAGTGGGCAGCACTGCTAAAATGATTCACGGGATCACTGTAATTGAAGTTAAATACCTAATATGCAGATATGCATGTGCGCACACACTGATTACTTTTGAGCATCCATAATCCAATGTATTTTTAAGGGGATACTACATATTTGTTTTCTGTTATATATTTGAACAATTTAGGGCTAAACTATGAAGGTATAAATGTGAGGATAAGGCATTTTTTAAAGTTTGGTTCGAGTTTAGTTTGAGTTCAACGAACTATACCACTGTTCGGTTTGAGTTTGGTTCACGGACAAATTTAAAGGTTTCGTATGATAAAAATATTCTTGGTTAAGTTCTAGTTCAGTTCGGTTTCAAAATCTGGGTTCTTCCCTCCTCTAACAACTATGAGTTTTTAAAGAGTACTACATGAAGATATACGATCCTACCTGGATCACAACAAAAAGTTCTCAAAATGCACCCAAAATTTCTTAAAATTTTTATCCCATACATACTTCATGTAGTGTCTTTTTTATGAAATAATTTTAGTTTTCATTTTTGAGCGCTAGCATATTTTGAAGAGTTTGATGTACCTTGGATATTAACAAAAAGTCTAACCAGAACTCCGAGCCACAGAGCTCAAATGAACTCATCCCAAACAACCAAGGTACATATGTAATGAATCTAGCATTTACTCATTACTTGACTGTTTTGTCTGTTAATTTTAAGGAGACCAACGTGCACATTATGTCAGCATTCAAATCATTCAGTAAAGCGTACTCGTTTTGTTTTGTTAGCTGACCAGCCCACATGATGGAGGGCCTAAGGTTGGCAATCTCTCATGTTGTGACACATAAATGTTTTGCTTGTGAGTTTCACAGGTTGTCAAAGAAAGAGTCCTAGACATTTTTCAACTAATGCACCACAGCAAGCAACATGATAGTACCTCTTTCACCCCGCCTTCCACGAGTAAGGCTTGTACATATTTTTATTCCCTATCTTTTTTTTTGCGTGTCGTCGTTTTATGTAATCTATTTCCACAGGTTCTTGTATATACAGTAGAGCACCACTTTAACGAACTTCAAGTTAACGAACACTTCACAACAACGAACTTATCATTTGGTCCGCCAAAACACCATACATTAATATGCAAATAACTTTCAGTTATACAAAATTTTTGGTAAAAATTTACGGGAGGTTTATTCAAAATTTCACGTTAACGAACACTTCGTAATTGGAATAAAGTGTAAAAAAATACAAAATTAAATTATTTTTTATTTTTCAATGTTAAAAACATAAACAAACAAACCGCAACTGTTTTTTTTCGGTAGATAACTCAGTCATAGATGATACAATACATGAATGTGGCAATATGAGACAAAAATCGTAAAGCGCAGTGCTACTAATGTGTATCGCTGGAACTAATGTGCTACATCATTGTGTAGGCACAGATAAAAGTCTCTGACTTAGCTGAAGCTTTACGTACTACAAAATACTGTCGCTATATCTCTGGTCTGTTCTCGCAACAGCGCATTTTACCGTGAGTTGCAAATGAGGTTACATTAACCTCTAAACGTATTTTCACTGAATTGCAAATAAATATTACCATCTTTTAACAAGTTCGTTCTTGATTATTTGCTATAATTAAAGCTGTAGATAATGGAAAGAAAGAAAGAAAAACCACAGAATTCGGCATTGCGAAATCTACATTGTCAACGATAATAGATCAATGTTCTGAAATATAGAAAATCAATTTTTTATCACCAAACCGAAAACATGACACGCCTCAAACAAAGTGACAAGTTCATAGGCAAATATTTTAAAATACTGCCACTGTAGGTAAAACATACCATTTGCATGTTGCTCACAAGTACCTATGGTATCAATATATGCAGAAAAGTCCGGGTTCCGAGATTTCATGTTTATGCTGCGAGCCTTTGAAGTTTGCAATTTGAACACACACTTTGAACAAAGTGCCGAGTTAATAGGTGAATATTTAAAAATCAAGCCACTTAAGGTATTACAAACAATAAATTTGATGCTAATATGTGCCTATAGTATTAAGATATGCCGAAAATTCCGGGTTCAGAGATTTCATTTTTATGCTGCGAGCCTTTGAATTTCGCAACTTGAGCACACACCTTGATCAAAGTGCGAAATTCAAAAGCTCATAGTAGAAAAATGGAGATTCGGAACCCGGACTTATCTGAATATCTTTATACTATAGGCACGTGAAAGCAACGTGTTTATTGTTTGTATTACCTTAAGTAGCTTGATTTATAAATATTCGCCTCTGAGCTCTGCACTTTGTTTGAGGTGTGTGTTCAAAATGCGAACTTCAAAGCCTTGTAGAATAAAAATAAAATCTTGGAACCCGGACTGTTTTGCACATCTTGATACTAAAGGCACTTGTGAGCAACATGCATATGATCTGTATCACCTACAGTGGCAGGATTTTTTTAATATGTGCCTATGAACTTGGAACTTTGTTCGAGATGTGTGTTCAAATTGCGAAATTCAAAGGCTCGCAGCATAACAATTAAATCTAAGAACCCGGACTTTTCTGCATATCTTGACACTAAATGCACTTGTGACCTACATGTGGTATATTTTATTAACTTATTCTGTTTAGTTTTCATTTTATAAGCTTCTGAACATGCTACTTTCAAGCACCCCTGTGAGCATTCCCGATGCAACCATGTTGCACATGTGCGGTTCTTCTGCTGAGCGCGTCCTGTTATCCTCTCGTATGCGCCGTGAGTCACAGTTACTTTCTTGGCCATAGGTTGGCAATAAAGATTCGAAGCTAACTACACTTCAGTAACATTTCGCAGTATCTAATTTTACCTCAAGAAATTTTTTTTGTGCACTTTACTATAAAGAACTTCACTATAACAAACTAGCCATATTTTTGGTCACTTCAGGTTTGTTATAGTGAAGCTCTACTGTATATTTGTAATTTGTAACCACAGCATTATGCTGAATTTGTCAATCACACACGTAATGAAGTAGGCCGGTGGACACCCGGTACACAGCGTCATCCTTGACAGTAATCCTTAGCACAGGGGGTAAACACTTAACGGACCATCACTCCGACTTGCCAACCCGAAGAATGAGACAGTGCTACGACTGGCATGCTTCGTGGCACGGTGTTTCCAGACTAGTCCGAACACACAGAGCAAGCGCAACTATAGCTGTCAACCAGCCTACAAAATCCGCAAATTTTTTTTCACCTACCTTCACTATAAGAACTTCCAGATGGGGGGAACAGTTTTACATTCCTCACTCCACCACAATTCGACAGATGAGTCTCCATCGCAACGGAGGGGGTAAGAAGATGAAGGGGAAGGGAGGGGAGAGAATTGATGCATGCCGCTTTCCCGTTTATTTACTAAATGATTAAGACTCATTAACCTCATATATTTCTACGTAACCCGAGGAAGGGTTAAACCCGGAAACATCTTTCATGAGTGTCTTTAAATTGCCAGTACCTCGGAGCGCAATTCTAAACACGTGAATATAAGGTTGTGAAAGCCATCAAGAAGCACCCTCACCCCCCTTTCTGAGAGCCAACAAGCTGTCAACTGCCTCGGGGCAAGCAGAGCGTGCCTGAGAATCCATGAAGCCAAACGAATGATAGCTTCTCCCACCCCTGCCTTGCATTAGGCACACATGTCAAGAGGTGACGTCACACCTTCCACCCTGGCCCGGAATGCACCTGCCCAGCAGACTATATAAGGCTGTACATGTCTGGGCTCGGGAGTTATACCTTCTCCAGTAGCTAGTAGCTCACCACAACAGTTCATGTGCTGGGGCTCTCTACTGCCACGAAGTCTTCAGCAGCCATCAGTGGCTGTCACCACTAGCTACCAGAAGTTCCATTTGTCGTCTACCAGAGGCTTCTGCAGCTTCTACCATTAGCTACCAGGAGCTCCATTGACATCTACCAGAGGCATCTGCAGCCTTTACCGCTAGCTACCAGAAACTCCATTGATGTATACCACCATCAGCATCTTCCAGACACGCTCCTTCAGTAAAGCCTGCAGACACCATTACACCTTCCGCTGCTGTTCCTTCTGGTCCAGTAGCCCTTGCTGGTAGAGGCAAATACACCTACTGCCTTTAAAAGTAGTGGTCCCCTTTTTGTAAAGTCTCTTCTAGAGACACCTTGGTTAGAGTAGCTGTGACCCAGTTATTTTGATAGCTCTCAGAGACATTCACCACCATGGTTAGTTTAGGAGTAGGTCACCTACACCTGTATACCATAGGTTACTCCCATATCACACTGTGCTTGGTTAGGAGATAGCACGCATCATTGTATTTATTGTAGCTAATAAATATATCTTCTTGTTCCTTTCACTGAGAATTTATATTCTCGTTTGTATTTCCTACACTCACTAGAAATTATATTACTGTACAATGTCAACAGA
The DNA here is from genome assembly GCA_029891345.1 of Dryococelus australis. Classification (NCBI taxonomy): domain Eukaryota; kingdom Metazoa; phylum Arthropoda; class Insecta; order Phasmatodea; family Phasmatidae; genus Dryococelus; species Dryococelus australis. The sequence goes on along the minus strand of CM056997.1, from coordinate 49,271,324 downwards.
GACGGTTGTTGTAACAGAAGTACGAACCATAGAGTAGGACTGCAGATTCCCTTCCATAATCTGTTCATTGTACACACACACCATTCGACGACCACCCGCTCTACACACTTCGGTGGATAGAAACATAGAATCCCAACCACTAGAAAAACATCCAAGAGGGCCAAGACAGTCAGCTCAGGTTGTACTGCTACCGGAGCGCTTATGATACTGGAAGGAGTACTTGCCGGGGTCTGAAGTCCTAATCCCTGCTGCGACCTCACCCAAAAGTGGTAGGAAGACTGCCCACACAGCTCACTGCCCTAGGTTCGCACGCTAGTGGCGGACAACTGATTAGGACAACGAGCTCGCGCCATCAACCACTATTGGCATTACACTCAGCTAGGAATCTGTCTCGAGTTCACGTTGATTGCGAGTGTACTTAAGTGTCGACAAGACCTCTATTGCTGTTGGGAAAAGGCACGGCTCGCAGAGGGAGGAGCAAAAGGAGGCCTATACCGCCACCAAGCGAATGTGTATATCTGACCCCACTGCACTTAGCAGACAAGCAGAATGGGAGAGAGCTCAGACTGCCCGTCAACTGGAGAGGCCTTCCTCTCCAGAATCTAAGTTTGTTTATTTCTCTACACACATTCACCTAGCCCACGATTATCATCCCATTGTCCATGCTCTATTAGGGGGCACAGTAGTCAGGTACAGAGTAGTCAACTCTGTGTTCTGGAGCCAAGAAGCAGCAGAGTGGAACCAATGAGTTGGTCAGCACAGTACAACCACACCCCACTGCTCTCCAAGAGTTGCTAGTTCCAGTCAGCCAGCAACACCTTCCGCTGAAGTGACCGAAGCAATTTCTGTTAAGACACACATACCACAGCGATCCAGTGTCCCAACCAGACATATCGTAGTTTCAGCAGTGGTTAACTTTGTACCCAGTCGCCAAACGACCCAACCAGTACGAGTAGCAAGTCAAAAACCTAACCCAAAAGCATAACTTGTTACAACCCCAGCGCGCCTGACCTAGCGCACATAAACCACGTTGACCATGTCTATAGTTCTCTAAGGCAAAATGTGTACGAATAATTCTGCAAATAAATTATTTCATATCAGTGACGGAAAACCAAGATTTTAGTGAAGTAATCGTGCAAAGAGTTACATTAAAAAACACATGTTAAAGAAGTTGTAAATTGAGAGTAGTAAGGTAGAAAGTTTTGTGAATAATGTACATATTTCTAAACAGTTACTTTAATGTTTGAAAAGTAAGTGTCTTATAAATGCCACAATTTCAACTCTCGTAGTGTGAAAATAATATTTGTTTATTTGGAGTATATTGCAAATCCAATAAGTGTAAGGTTAACTTTCATAAAAGTGTAGGTGTTTATTGCTGTATCTGTAGGTACTAAAAGTGACTTAGTACATATTGAGTTTTGTTCTTTTATTTAAGTTGAAACTTTTGAAGTTATAACAATAATCTGAATGTTATTTCCAAACCAGAAAAATTTTCCACTGCTCCATCAAAACAACATGCAATAGAAAATTACACTCTAACAAGAACCGCAAAACAATGCAGTCACTCAAACTGCAAACTTAAGACCCTTACCCCCTTTTACCCCTTGAAATAAAATAAACATAGCCCCAGCAAACTTACTTAGCCATTACAAAAAACAAGAAAGGTTGGAATGCTAAACTAGCAAAAATACAGTAATCTATATTGATTACTAGACGGAAGTTAAACATCAGTATTTAAGTGCCTGCCCTGAAAGGAAACAAGGCAAGTGCAAATGTGCATTGGGGTCAATGCATTTGTTTATAAATGTTTTCTTCATTGACACAACTGTGGTGGAAGGATGCATAGTGACCACACTACTATTCTAGAACTGCCAAAATTGACCCCATTAACATGAATTGGACGATAGTCAGCTAACTAGACATAGAATAGACAGATACATATAGATGTAGTTAGATAGAGAGATAGAGTACGGGAAAATAATACAAAATATTACTTACAAATTTAGGGCAGAAAACAGACTGTCGAGAATTACTAATGCAAACATTTTACTTCATTCAACTTTTGCAATACCGTATTTCCAGGATTATAAGCCCTCCCCTATTATAGGCAGCACCCTTATGCCAGAAAACCAAATTTTGGGGAAAAAAAAAAACTTTTACAGCACATTATAAATATTTTGGTGAATTGTTATAAAATCCTTTAAAATAAAAGTTAGTCAAAGCTAGAGATTCACTGTCTTTTATATTGGCTGCAGCATCTTCCATAATTTATGAAACTAGATATTTTATGAAAACAGTCCAGTTATTTCTATATCATACATTCATTTCACACACAAATGTCAATATAAACAAACATGAGGCCATAGATTACTGCACACATTCTAGTTGTGAGTGTTCACTTCACACCAAGTGCACTAGCGCTTGGAAGCAGTTTGTTGTCAAACTACTGTAGCTTACTTCAAAGTGCTTGTTTTACTGCTTGTGTAATCTATGGAATGTTTTTGTTTACATCTTGTTACACAAGGAAAAAAAGTTTAACGTATTTTTACAGTGCTGAAGTAATTTTGTGTATATAACATACAATGAGAGTTCAGATATCACACACTTGAATGCATTTTGTATAATTTCGCAATTACATTGTACTTTGGTGTCATTTTGTTTTATTGCGATTTACCACAAAATCGTGCCTAAGGAATGCGCATTTGTCAGGAATTCATAGTCTAATATAAAACTGGGTTCCTTATAGTTTTTGGTTTTGTAGTACTTTGTTTTATTACATTTATTAACACTGAAAATAAATTTTCCTTCAATGCAAGCCGTATCCCTGTTTCAAAGCCAAAATTTTGGTAAAGAATGTGTGGCTTGTAATAGTGGAAATATGGCAATCTCTGTAAGAACAAATACCAAGAATAAGACTATAACACTACAAAGAATCACAAGCCTTTGACACCAACAGCAAGCTTACTCTGAAAGCATTTTTTGCTTGAAATTATATACCACTAATACACATATATTACACATCACTAATTACCACTAACACATATAACCACTAATTGCTATTAATACACAATACAAACTCGCATAAAAAACAAATGGCAAACACAGATGCACTAACAACACAGACAGCACACAAATTATTGTAAAACGTGTTAGCATGTACCTTTCAATACTTGTGCATCCTGAGAAGCAACTTCCTGTTTCAACTGTTTGGTAGCACTGCAATCAAATGTACTATACAGCACCAGGCCCAAGCTGCCACTAGCCATGGTAAATGTACCATCCGACATTCCTGAAATACAAAAATCTTTCAATTAGTATTTCATAGAAGCCCATTAACACCTAAAATCAGCAGGAAGTCAGTTTATCAGCTCCATTTTTTTTAAAGAAGAAACATACTTGAAATATTTTTCCCAAAAAGAAATTTTTTACAGAGTTATGGCCATTCAAAACTCTGTTTCAAATGTGCCAAAATGGAAATTTATGCCAAATATGACATTTTAAAATACTGTATGCATTTCTCTGAAACTGACAACTAGGAGGTAAAAGGTTTGTTTCTTTGCTACTGAATTAAACTATTTTTTATGCCATATGAAACAAAATTTAACTTACAATAAATCTTTAAAAATCCAGAAATTCAATTCGTGCATGCACACATGCAGACACACACATGTACATACTCAAATGCAAAAACACAACACACACAAACACAATGAGACACCTTCCGACCCCGACAGGGGGAGGGGAGTTTATCAGAAGTCACCTCACTCTGTCGCCAACACATATCATCACAACCCCGCCCTTGGAAGCAGTCAGACGTAGTCGACTTCACAACCCCATCTGATTCGTGCCCCGCCCTTAATATAGTATAAGATCATATCCTAAACACAGCAGAGATTTACTACACAACTAAGTGGGTATTCAACAGTCATACATGAAATTTTTTTGCAAACTCACGTCTCATGTGGCATAAATATTTTTATTACATTAACTACACTGCAAACTCTCAATTCGTAAATTTGTAGTGTTGCGTTTATAGCCATTTTTATCGCTTTTATAATTTTTTTTCAGGTTTACTTTTTGTTAAATTCGCCAGTTTCATTTGTCAGTGAGTGTAATTGTCCAAATTTTTCCTTTCACGCCGTTAGAAGTAAGAGCTTTATCAGTTTAAATGCAAGGCTGTATTACACTGTTATCTGTACTACATAGCACTTTTGGATTCCCAAGCTTCAGAGCGAGGTGATGCAACTTTTGAGATTAAATTTTTTTTTTCTGGTTCCCATGCCATCAGCATTTTTGTAGTTTCGAGCACGCAATGATGTAATGTTCAGGCAATAGAAGGTTGCGAGCCCTGGCGAAATGAGTATTTTTAGATTTGCTTTGTGGAAGGAGGCTGCTGCACGCATTGAGTCATGGGCAGAGAGCCGAGTATTCGTTCATAATTTTTTCCACAACAGAAGAGTCAACATGTCGGTCAGGTCTGTGCAACTTTTAACCCGTATACTCGTTCAACCTGAGGCGAGATGTAGTGTTGTCATAATTTTTCCTCGCGAGGCGAGATGGAATTAACGAACTTAAGTAAATTACTGTGATGATGTACCTGTATTTCTGGAGGAAAAAGAAGACGTGTCGAGTGATATCAGACTGCCAAATTGAAACTGTTTTAGACCGTCCAAAAATAAATTGTTTCGGATCGGACATGGATATTTTCTGTTCTCATTTTTACACACCAAGTGTACAAACATAGTGATTGAAGTGACTGAGACTAGCCGGGACCAAACCCAACGTAAGTATATGGAGAGTGTAACTTTTTGTGGCATACTGAGCTGGTGCTATGCTACAAATTCTCATGTGGTATTCCAAAAATCAGTCTCTGGCCGATATATTAAAATGATGAAATATGCATTAAAATATCTGAAACACTTTAAACCAATTTGCACTTTGTTTATTTAAAAAGGAGAGCAAGTTCAAATTGTTCATGTTCCTTTTACGTTCCACTACATCCCAATAAAATTCATTTAAAATTTTACACACATCAAAAAACTATGCCAAAACAAAATGCCACCTTAGAGACACCACAAAGTCATTGCGGTCTGAAGAGGTGAGTCTTGTTAACTGTGTCACGCATCATACTGTGGGAGCGAAAGATGGGAAACATACAGCTACAGTACCTTAGCAGTGGCCTTACTACAGGACCAACAACGCAACGAACCAAACCCGACAACTCTGGCGACAGCAAGATAGAGATTTGACAAGGATCCCCTGCCTCTGCGCCATCACGTCCTATGCATCACCTCAGGATCCCAGTTAGCTGTTCAACGTGCTGACCAACTTCTCGTTCCAAAAGGCACTTCACTCGGTCACACCGCTCTTCCATGATGCACTCACTCATTTATTATGTGGGCCCTGGATCACGTAACACAAATGTGCAAGTCTGACAAAAACTCCAGCTTGCGAGTCCGACAAAAATTTAGCACCAACAATAATTTTCAACAAATCTGTCGCGAAGATTACTCGGGTAACCTTGCAGTAAGGTGGGCAGCTTATCTTGAAATGTACGTCATTATCAAACAAGCAAAGTTTACGACACATTCAGCACACCAACGTACTGCCATCTTTTCTGTCACTTTTGTAACCAACATCAGATGTGTGGGCAGGCAATCTCAAACAATCTCGTTTGGTAACTACACCCAGCACAATATTAAATTACAGCAGAAAAAGTTAATTTCTGTCCAGCCCTGTGGCCATGCTAATGTTTCGCGAAACATTTACGGTATGTTTCTGGCTCAGGGCGCAATTTCCAGAGAGGGTCACACCTCATGCAATATTTCACTCACTCAAGGAAAGTTAGATTTCTCACAGGCCCATTTCACAGCCTTGGCTTACGTTCAACACCACACTAGTTCAAGTAAACATTTTGTCGGAGTCCGACGAGACACTATTGGCGAACAATCCAACATTATGTGAACAAATTCTACGTCGCCAGACAGTGGTGGAACACCCATCATATCCAGACATTATTTAGTCACAGTTCATTCTCACCAACACTTATACACACGCCACTTCCATAAACCTGATGGGAACTCTAGACAATCTTGCGCAGTCCAACAAAACTTAGTTGGCTACCCCACTAGACAGACATTGGCCAGCAACACACATACTACGCCCATCGGTGTGGTGGCTTTTGCGTTGAACAAACTATTCCCACCACGCGATCATGCTGAACACCAGCAACACACTGCCACATACTAACTGCTAACTGCCCATGGCTCATTCGCACCACCGGCGACTACACTTTTTGAAGATACCGGCGCCATGCCAGTTGCAATACCTAGTGGTCACTCTTTACATTAAGGTGGTTAACATGTGACATTAGTTTATGTATCCAATAAAATACGCTAATACTAGAGTATTAAAATTGCATAAAATATATAGTAAAAATCATTCATATTGAATACCCAACATTATACATATATCCTTACTACCATATAAATACGAAAGTGTGTATTTGTTTGTCCTTCTTTCACGTCAAAATGGAGCAACGGATCAACATGATTTTTTACACAGATATAGCTGGAAGTCCAGAGAGTTGCATAGGCTACTTTTTATCCCAGGAAAATATCTCAAACGGTTCCAAAAAAATTATGGGTAGGGATGTACACACGTACTGGATTAAACTGTTCTTAACATTACTGCATAAAAAAAAGCATTGTTAAAAATTTCTTCTTTCTTTTTTGTCTATGGGCTATCTTACACTCCTTCCCAAGAGCCACAGTAGCTCAGTGGGTAGAGAACCCTATAGTGGGGCCGCAGTAGCTCAGTGGGTAGAGAATCCTATACTGGGGCCACAGTAACTTAGTGGGTAGAGAACCCAATAGTGGGGCCGCAGTAGCCCAGTGAGTAGAGCACCCGATAGTGGGGCTGCGTGCGAAGCAGGTAAAAGCTTGTGTGTGTGTGTGTGTGTGTGTGTGTATATATATATATATATATATATATATATATATATAATATATATATATATGCAATCACGTGTGTGTATGTGTGTGTGTGTATATATATATATATATATATATATATATACACACACACACACACGATTGCATGATTAAATAACTGAATGACATTAATAAATGACAGGTCATTATAAAAATATGAGCACACACTAAAAGGTACCAGGAGGTGCTGCCAACTGCTACCAATATAAACTCAAAATATTTACCAAAAGTACTGTGGCAATAACCATATCGTCACAACCCCCTCCCCCTACCCCTCTTTAAAAAAAAGGGAGCTGACTCTTTGGTCCACATTGTAACACCTCCAATTTCACAATACCTCGTAACCATTACAACGTACAACAATGTTCCAATACCAGCTGAGTACACTTCTCTCATAAGTCAGTTAGGGTTCCCACAAAATAGCACAAACATTTAAAGCACAAAAAAATTTTTCCCCAAAAAATAGTGATAAGAATCAAGAAAAGTGAAAAATAGAAAATGTAGGCTCATTACACACGATCCAAGATTCACATTACCACCAAAGAAGAAAACACCCTGCACAACATCCAAACAATCACAATATACATGTACCACCTCATCATTCCTTACAGCCAACACATTGTTTCTGGACCTTCTAACGTTGCCGGAAAATTATGCCCGACACTGTGTGCTCGCATACTGGGATAATAGATTTTTCACCAACAAATTCACGAATTCTTTTTCTTCCAAGAAAATGTTCAGTGCACCCGCATACTCACTCACTGATGTGCCGTCTTAAATACGTCACTACTTTTTACACGAGTTTTTAATTACGAGATTAAGTTTTTTAGCTATGACACTACACTTTTTTAATGCGACTATATTAATGTTTTAATTATGTCACCATATTTTGTCCCTTAAATTTGCCGCTGAGATTTTTGCAATATGCACTACTGCCAATTCTTTAATGTCTCACTATTGAATCATTTTTGAACTATTTTTGGAATTTTTTTTTAAATGTTTGGATCAGTTACAATAATTAAAATTAATTTAATTATTGTCAGTAATCAACTTAATTGCTTATATTCAGAGTTATTTTTATCATTTATATTATGACTGTAAATAATACCTTTATTCTTATTTTTAACTACATATGAATGGTTTGAATTATAAGTAAAGTCTATTTCCTATATATTTAATTATCTCTGTTTTCATTTTCGTAAGAGTAATTTATATATTTTAACACTTGGTTTATTGGCTAAATAAATTGATTAATTTTCTCATTTCGACCTACTTCATGCAAGTTTAATAATATTTTAACATTTAAAGCCTTTTCTCAAAAGTTTTGTTTCAATGCTTTCCAAGTTAGTACTTTCAAAGCTTCATTCTCAATCTCGCTAGCGGCATCCAAGACCTCATGTCATGCTCTGATTTCCTTTTCCACCGGAATTGCTATGAAACATAGCAGATTCCTTTTTTTCCATTTTCTTATTAAATGTTTACGTTACTTGAACCCTTGGGGGATTTTCAGGGATATGCAAACAACAATTTTCCAGTATGCTTTAGGGTTTGATTCTACGTTATTTTTCCTCCGGCAAACAAAACTTTCTGGTTAGCAAACTAGGGATAAAAATATTTGAATGAAAAAATTAATTTAGTTATTTTTACTTTACTGGCGTCCATTGATAAAATGTCAATTACGTAAATTGGGACACTCTTTAAGGTGTGGGACCTCGGTTCCTATCAATGCAATTTTTGATGTTAAGTATCAACCTTAAGAAAACAAGTTACAAGATTACAGGGTACACAAGCAATATTTACTCTTGGATGATGGTGCAGGTACTTTCGTCGTACTGCCTACCCTAACTGGCTAGGATTTTGTATGAGGTGTTGCATTGACACCTAGCCTTCTCTACTAAAGTATCTAACGAGCTCTTGCACACTTATTTATATCAGGTTCAGGTATTCCTAACACTATCACTCCCTACTAGGTGGTTATCTATTGTGGGGTTACTGGCGAGGGAGGCGTGATAGTTCAAGCTGGCATCAGCCAGGTACTCACTCATATGCTGATGATGGTATAGGGCCAAGGAGACTTGCGCATCGTGTGCGGGTGACGTCTCGTGTGATTCCTGGCAATTGACAGCTAGGGGAGGGCAAGAAGGGGGACGAGGGGGATTCGCAGCATAACCGCTATGCTCTTGGGTGTGTCTTTAGCGGGTTGACTCACGTGTGACGAGCGATCGGCTGGATCGCACCACGATGGCTCTGGTTGGACACGAAGTGGTGTCCAGAGAGATCCAAACTGTGAACTGTTATTAGAGCTATACGGACAATGTGTCCTAGCAGAGGAGAAACTCCTATGGAAATTTTCCTGGATGTATGCGCTGTAGCGGTCAAAAAGGGCTGCTCACGCATTACCACTTAAGCTACAACGGCCACACAAGGATATACCCCTTAAAGTACAATGTTCTATGGATTGAGACTGTCTTGTAAACAAACTCCGCTGACCTATTGGGCGATGCGTATAAAATGGCCACAGAGACCCCCCCCCCCCCACCTTCCAGTGTCATGCTGACAATCGAGGTACCACCACGTTAGTTACCGTAGCTGGTAACGAGAGAGGACATCACAACGCCGAGGTAAGGAGGAGTTCTGGGTCAATCTACAGAGGTCTTTATGGTGAGCATAAGTATCGAGCTGGCAGTTAGGCGTAACACTCTACTTTGAGACCCCGTTGCCCCCTTTAAGCGTAAATAATAATTGCTGACAAGGTTAGGCGAAACAACTCATACATTGTATTCAGCATTGTGCCCTCATGAATTATTTATAACTGTTAACTTGTCTTGTGACTTATTGTATTCAAACCCTTATATGTTTAATGCTTAATAAAAGTTATTGTATTTATGAATTCCCTGGAGTTCTTAGTGAACTGATAGATCTACGTCACCCAATTCAGTATGTCTCTCCCTTCACCAGTCTTGACAGTAATAAAGAGAGTGAGAGTGGTCAAGTGGTCAGTATAGGAGTCAGAGAAGGGGAGACGGTACACTCGTGGAGCACCTCATGACCCACCTCGTGCTTAGGTGAGTTAGCTCACTTAAATTACAACTTTCACTTGCACCTCGCGTAGGAATTGCACACAGCGAGAAAGAGACATGGCTACGCCTCACGCTGTCCACACCGTGCGAAAGGTGTCAGTATTTGCTGTTCTTTAATGTGTATTTTTATTATTATAGTATTCCGTGTTATTCATGTGAAACTAGACTTTAATTCATGATAGGCTACCTACATTGTTTTGCTATAAAGATTATAACCAATTGTTTCTATTCATGCCACTAAGCGTAGCAGCTATTAATCATCGTGAGCCCAAGGCACGCACTGTAAGCGGCAGTGATTGGTATGTCAGTCCACCACACGCGTGTCAGCGCAACATGTAGGCAGCCTTGCAGGGCTAGCAACTATGTCACATCGCGCTCTCCATCTCCACCCATTACAGCAGCTTATTTTATATATAAGTTAATGCATGGTAATTGCTCGTATTGCATGTGAAACACTCTGTTCCGATAGTAGCAAGAAATACTCCTCTTGTGGTTTGATTGTGTGTACATCAGAGTGTTTTCTACCTACTATCTTTCTAATTATAAGTGCATGACTTACACAGTGTGCATTTCTGACATATTATCATTATCCCCACCACACTTGCACTTAGTTTACGGAAACTATAAGTCGCAGCAAACAGTCCTCAGTCAGCAAAGTTATCAAAGGGTTATTCATTGATAGATCTGAAACTGAAAACCGGTTCGACGAGCAAGACGGGCAGCGTGCATTACTCTTAGACACAGAACATGCTACGAACAGTGAATTGCGAAACCAACACTTAGATACTTCATTTCACACAAGTCCACCATAATTCCCACACAACACACCGCCACCCACACAAGACACCACACAATCCAACTCCCAGTCATCCTCCCCAAGTTCCAAATTTTTAGGCTTCCCAGCCTATGATGAAGTTCAGTTAGATTCACATCAAACGCGTTCATTGCCACCCCCACCCACGACTACATTAACACTGCAGTCCACCGCAAAAGACACAACATGGCAGAACAGCCACCTATACAGATAGTAGTCGCACAACCTCCGTCATTTTCCGGGAATAAAGATGAGCACATAACTGAGTTTTTAACAGCATTTGAGGAAGTAGCCGACATAAACGGGTGGACGGAGGTGACCAGGTGTAAGAGATAAAGTTTTCTTTGCTCGGTAATGCTAAGTACTCTCTTGAGAACATCACTCTCCACCACCAGCAGCCAATCACATGGCCACAATTGAAGGCAGCTCTAAAAGATGCATTTACTAGTACAGCAGAGACGGAACACTTTAAACACCTTATCCAGACCTGCCAACTTCTCAAGTTAGTAATGTAAGATCTTAAAATTTTCCAAATAGTGCGTTAATAGTTTACGGCATTTCACATTAGTTAGTAAAACACAGCTGTTCACCATAAATAAGTGGAAAAAATACATATACACAAATAGAACACAATATGCAAATTAATACAATTTTACGAAACAAAAAATAAAAATAATGCACAAAACTTATTTTTCTAACAACATAAAATAAACAAATTCTGTTATATAAATATACTTACCAAACTTTTTGATGTTTTTTTATTATGATTTTTGCCAACTCTCATGTAAGTTAAAACAATCCCAATGCAAACATTTGCAAAAACTTGTCACACTAATTACTGAACTTCTGGAAACTCAGTTCATAACTGTCACAGGCCTATAGAATTCCACAAAACACCACTCCATTATTACGCAATCTACATGAATGATAGTCACCTAATATAAACTTCCCATGTCAAAAAGCACAGAAATAGCTATTCATTTTGGCTCTGCAAATACTGTGAAGTTGCTCTCTTAGCACTTCTCAGAAAGTCTTCACTATAACTTCTGCTGTAACACACTGAAGAAGTGCTCTTCAGAACAGAAATGTTTTGAATTGTTCTATAACTTAATGATGACCTGAATGCAGTTTTTTTTTTTAACCACACTAAAAAATCGCTCACATACAATATTGCTGTATGGCACCAACAGAATAGTCAACATGACAGAAGATTCTCTCCTACTTCAAAGAAGTGTGTGCATTTTTTATCCTACCAATGAATGCCCAAACAGCATCAATTCTGTTTTGCTTGGAAATAATAGCAGTCTTTCCATTTGCAAAGACGTGAACTGTTTTTGCAGCTCATATACAGCAACATCTCTGGATTCACCACTTTTAACAGGTAAAATTATAGGAAACAAGTCAATGAAATACTTTGCATCACTGAAATTTACTCTTTCAATGTTCTCAATTTAAGCAACCTGTGCTTTTTTAAGAATTTCACTCTTAAAGGAAATTTTAAATAATATAATCACAAGCAGATATATAGTATTTGTGGTCTATTGAAAGAAAAATTAGTTTTTCTTGTTCTGGTAGAATGGTAACAATTCTTTGTGTAGCACATCCCACAACTAAGTCACTGGTTTGTTTTAGATTGGCCTCATCATGATAATTTACTTCCAGCAAATCAATGTTCTTTACATCTTGAGTAAAACTCTTTCAAGAAGTCCAGAAGTCCAACAATAATTTCTGCAGTATGCAAATTTTTGATGTGTCTTTTCTAATGACACGGCGCTAAGTGAATGAAAATAAACGCAAAAGCTACTTATATACTAAACGAAACCCTTACCCAAACTACATGGGGGGGGGGGGGGGGGGGCGGGGGCAATCCTTATGCTCTCGCTACTTACAACTGTAGCAATGTTTACGGAATACAAAAATTTAGTGCGGCCTATTTGAAATATAATCACCCCAATTTTTTTTATCAAAAACTTCTTAAGTGGCCTATACACGCACACGGCCTTACTCGCCAAAATACGGCAACATAAGAACACCTTTTATTTGCACACACTACAGGTTGTGTCTACAATGTGCCGCTGTTTTTACAGCAAAAGAGGCGGGAAGAGGGAAGTAAAACACAACAGGGAGGGTAAGGCAGAGGCGGCGATAAATGACAAGGACAAAAAATTCTCACCGACCCGGCCTGCAACACCCCACCTTTAAACACCCCAGTCCCCTTCTGGTATTAAGTAATTTATTACTTCACGCTGCTTGGGACAACAGATGTAAAAGCCTACAATGGCAGCTTGGAAAAAGCACAACTAACATTAGTAAAGGTATTCCTGACTGACTACAAAGTCGGCCAGCGAGACAAACAGAAATTTCAGGCCGGCAGACACGTAAAACGTAAAATTTGTGCAGCTTCCGTAAAAACGTAAGAACTGCATTTACCCGTAAAAATTACGGCAGAACCGTAAAAGTGGGCAGGTCTGCTTATATACAGCAAATGCCAGACTATTGGTGAAGACACGCTTAAGTATATTGATATCCTACAATACTACAGGAGCAAGTATAATCCTACCATGTCCAACCAGAACTTCATCACAGTTGTTTGGAAATCCCTGTTACCGTCGGTTGTCGATAAATTAATTGCTCTTCCTACGGAAACGCTACCCCTAATGTTGGAAAACATTAAATGTATAGACCTGGGCATCTATCACTATCAATAAGCAATCGCATCACCATGCACAAACCCCGACTCAGAGTGTCTCGAGTAAGAGATCTTAAAACTATAACAGGAAGTTGCGCAGCTCTCCACGAACCGGCCAACAACCACGGTAGCACAGCTGATACAATCATCAATACTGCACTCGCACGACACTGACCACACCCAAACACGCTGCAATGGGTCATCTCAACGTCACGTGTCGTATAACTCTTATCTTCCTTAGCGGGGCTACCAACACCGCCAACCCATCATAATTTACGCCGACTGGCCTTTGACAATACGCAGTACCGTGGTTCCTATCATCCACACAGAGGCACCTCTAATTTTCATGGCCATATGAACGACTATAGCAACTTCCCAGAAAACTCATACACTACGTCCAAGTACAACAGAGGTAGTCATTTTCACAAGCGTGGGCGTGGGTATAGAGAAGTTCAAAGGGGATAACAAAAATCAAAAATTCTCAACGAGGGGGTAAGGCACAAAGCCCCCACTGACCCTAACATTAGTACTCGAGACCGGCGCCATGCAATTTTTAATAAGGTCGTGCCGACAAGATCGTACGCGGACATTACAAAATCCAACACCCACAATAGTAATATATGGGTAGATTGAGGACAATCCATTTTTAGGCCCAAATTTCACGTTTTTAACCTCAAATTTCAAGTTTTTTCATCTATATTCAAACACCCCCCCCCCCCCCCCCCTTTTCACCCAACTTCATGCTTTTAACCATCCGAATTTCATGTTTTTTACTCCATATTTCATGTTTTTTACCTTGAATTTCAACCCCCAAAAAAATCCAGCATGCAAGATTTAGAACCAAGATCAATCAAATTTCTCGATTTTCAAGCAAATTTTCATGTATTCTTGAAAACGCTAATTTTGCAAATGAGCAATCTAAATCACGCAAATTTAAACCAAAATCAAGTAAATTTAAGCTAAAATTAAGTAAAAATATTGAAAAAACAATTGATAGTTTAAATTCAAAACTATGTTAATTTTTTTAAAAACTACTACAATTTGCTCTAGATTTTCACAAATATCTCAAATTTAATATTTATCGTCAATGATATCTAAGAGTGATAATAGTAAGCTTTGTAAATTTGAAAGAAATTTGCGAACCATATTTTTAAGATCTTCGGATGCATTATCTAATCTAGAGGAAGGTGGTCTTGAAACCCTACCATTACCTTTTAAAATGTTAATCAGGCTGCTAGGGAAGACAGGTGATGTCATATTTATTTCTAAAGAAAAAAATTTACTTAGAAGAAAAGTAGATTGTACAAATAAAAAATGACACAAATACCGAACAAAAATGACACACAAATCCTGCACGAAACAAAAAGGACACACAAATGCTGCACAAACCCTGCATAAATAAAACCAAACACAAATCCTGAACAAATAAAAATCCTGCACAAATAAATCAAAAACATGTAGATGTGGAAGATAAAGTCAAATTAGAAGAAATTATTAGGGGAGGCAATATATAAAAAATATTACTAAATTTGTTATATCCAATAACTTTGTGTGTAATCCACTTTTTAAAACCATTTGCTGCTTTTTTAGAAGACAGAATTAAAGAATAAAGGCCAGGTTCATTGATAAATATAGAATATTTTTCGTTTCCTACTAACCCCATCTTGTAGACAGGGTTTAAAGTTTGAATATGTTTATATGCTTTATGTATTTGTTTGTATTCTAATATTCCAGGCGGGGAAAATCCCCCCCAATTTTTTATGTTTAAGTAAACTTTTATGTTTAATAAATGGATAACCAAGATCTTAAATCCAAGCTTTTAGCTTTGTTCTACAGCAATAAGAAACATTACCAAGATACCAGAGAAAAATTAAATAGTTTGCTGGAAGAAGATAATCAGGTAGAAAGTTTAGATATAATGTTACTTAAAAACGCCTGTGCTAAAATTACAGTTTACGACAAGGAAAAAGATGCATTTCTAGAATTAATGGACTTACATAAACAAACTAGATCGAAATATATTGGAAGAATTCTGTATGCCATTAACAATTGTTTTAAAGAAGAAGAGGACAATGCAGAAGATGAAATGCGCTTGGATAATAAAATAGGCAGTGGCTGTCCTTATTTATACCCAAGGAAAATATAATGCACTATTAACACTTATAATTATTTTATCTTCTCTTTACATTTTTGTATATCCTTAAGTATCGCCTATTCATTTAGCAAAAATTTTCTATAGAAGATTTTTGTTTCCAACTAGCCTTTGGTTATTCGTCTGCCTGCAAAAAATTATTCTATAAAGGTTGGTATGCAATTCAGCTCCCTCGCAAAAATTCAACTCTTTTCCATTTATAGATTGTTATAAAAAATTAAAGAATATAGGCTAGATTCATTAACAAATTTAGACCAAAAACCAACAGCATCTATTCGGACCCCTCACAAAAATTCAACTTTCTATAAAAATTAAAAATTAATAAATGGAAAACAATTTAAGCCAGATAAGAGAGTTGCAAGAGAGTTTTGATAAATTCTCTAAAAACTATCAAACTTATAATATTATTAATAAAGATCTTCTCGAAAAGGATTACAAAGAATTTAGAGAAATGGCAAAGAATTTGAACATAAGAGGCTATTCTTACAAAAGGAAACATGTTTTAAAGGAGTGCATAGATAAAGTACAAAATAAACTCCCAGAATCCAAAAGATTGTTATATCCAGAAATGTCTAAATGTTAAACAACTTCCAAGTTTAGCAATTATGTTAAAGATAGAAAAATACTAGAATTATCGAAGAGCAGAACTAATAACATATTATAAACTAATATTAGAGAAACCATTTCCAGACATAAAAAACAAGATAGTTGCAGAATTAAAACAAATTGCAAAGGATTATAAAATTTGAGGATATTCGTACATTAATGGAAGTAAAATTATTAGCAAAAAAGATTTAATTAATTTAATGTTACAAAATAAAGAAAGATTAATAAAAATACAAGAATTTAATTTTGGAGAATCTTTTGAGAAATATCTGTACACCTTTTGTAAAATTTTAAAATAAAGCTCACTACAGAAGAAATGTGGGCTGAACAAATGAACAAATTATGAACGAACAATGAACAAATGATGATTAAATGTTGAATGCATTTTATATACTGAGACGATGTTGCATTTGAAACAATTAGCCTTCTTACAATTTGCTAAAATTTTTTTTTATAAATAAAGGTTTACACAATCATTATCGCTATTACAAATATAAATTTTGCACTGTCCACAAAAGGGAATCAGACAGAATGTGTAATCAAATATCTAGAGGATGATGCAAATTCGCTATCAAAAATTGATACTGAAAAGTTTGAAAGTCCTTTAAGAATATTTCAAGATTATTACACTTCTTCAATTGATGGTAAACTCGATAAAGAAACGCTTAGTTTAATCAACAAGCCAAGATGTGGTATTAAGGATGAAATATTCGCGAGTTATAAAGCATCCAACAAATGGAATCAAAATATTTTTAAATGGCATTTTAATACAGAAATTCTCCAGATATACTTATTTCATACAAAGAAGGTCAACATGAATATCAGAGATCATCTAGACTTTGTCAGACTATATTATTTCCATTTGGTAGTGCACTAGCACATGCACTTTTTTCCAAATTAGCAAAATAGTTTTGTTAAAATTCATATCAATAGGCAGGTATAATATTGGTATAATGATGGAAAAAACACTCCTGAAAATAAAATTAATTTACTGACTATTTTGATCCACAAAATTGGCCATGCATTGGGTTTACAACATACAAGTGATAAAAATGCAATCGTGTATCCGATTCCTAACAATGATTTGTTTAATTTGCAACTGGATGACATCCAAAGCATTCAAAACTTTTATACACCACCCCAACAAAATAATTTTAATGACAATGAACCAATTGATTTATGCAAATACGGATATGTAAAAACATTTTTAATTATTGATGATAACTTGTATATTTTTTACAATAAAAAAGTTTTAATGACAACAAAATAATCAATAAACCATTTTTGATAGCAGATTGGTTCAAGTTTTCACCGAGTGATTTCAACAATTTTTTTTATATATCAAAGGCCTTCGGGCGAGTTAGTTCTGTTTGTAGATGGTAAAATTTATATGGTTGATTATCCAAGTCATCGTCCTATTAACGGATATCGGAAAGGATTTTCTTCATTTGGATTAAGAGAGGACTATAAAATAAATTCAGTTTTTAATTCATATCCTGGGAAAACTTTTCTCTTGTATGAAAAGGAACATTATGCCAAAATAGACTAATGTAGTTTCCGGATAAAAGAGACTGGTCTAATTAACAAGAAATTTCCTCATTTACCAAATATGATAGAGTCGGCTTTTAGATATACAAATGGTTTACTGTATTTCCTTAGCAATGAAACTATCATGGAATATAACGAATTTACAAAGAAACTGACTAGAGTTGGTAAAAATAGCATTTCCATGTTTGGTATAAAATGTGAATCTTATAACGAAATCATAAATAAAATGAAATATCTCGTTAACGACTTACAAAAATTTTACTCTTTAAGAGCTATATAATTACAGAAAAATATATAAATAGGGTGCTATACGGTAACACATGAGCAAAAAAACAGTTTATATCAACGAATCTGGTCTCTATTCTTTAATTTAATTTTCTTTAATTTATCATTCTCTTATTAAAAATGAATACTAGTAAAAAGACTTATTACAACTCGCCCAATTACACTTACACATAATTTCACATATAAAAATGGAGTCAATTCTAGACATAACTAATAACAAACTTACTTACTATGGTAAATGAGTTTTTATGATTATTGATGAGAGTAGAAATCCTTGGTTTAAAGCCAAAGATGTTGCTGAAATATTAGAGAATAAAGATACTGATAATGCTATAAGAAAACATGTAGATGTGAAAGATAAAGTTAAATTAGAACCAATTAGTAGACTCCACAAAACGCCGGGTCTAACATATAATGAAAAATATACAATATTTTACACAGAATATGGCCTTTATGATCTAGCTATGAGATCAAATATACCAATCGCTAAAAAGTTTAAAAAATGGGTTACACATATAAGATTTCAAAAGATGTAATGCATTTATACAAGGGCCAAATAGAGCTTTTAAAAGATATAAATAAAATTAAAGTTATTCATATTGAAGATTTAAGAGGATCAGTTCATATGGCCTTAGAGCTATTAGCTCGCAGAAATGATGAAATCAGAGAACTGACCCCCCATGTTGTACCACAAGCACAAAATCCAAAATTAAATCCAAATTTTGTTCTTTTAAAATTATTTGATGATGATTGCGAATTTGATTACTATATCATTAGAACTCAAAGAAAAAATATTCAAACCCAATTGTATAAAATTGAAGATAGACATACAAAATGCAAAGAATTATTGAGATTTGACTATATTCCAAATTCTATCAATTTATATAAAAGAATGAAAGAAACATTGAATGACCACACTGACTGTTTTCGCAACTATTTTAATATTGTCGGAAATAATTAAACTCAACACTAGATTAATGATATAAATATTCGAATTGAGGGTTGTGGCGGCACCGCTCATTTCTTATCTCCCCGCTTGGAGGCGACGACAAATTTAAACACCTCATCCAGAGGCTGGCCGGTTGTGATGTCACAAAGTCGCAGGGGTGCTGCCATCTAGTGGGTTTCCTGGAACTTCTTCCACAGCTAAATGTACTGAAGTGGATTTAATTGCAGGGGTGGCGCTTGCATGCCGGATTTCGGGCGGGTCGTACATTTTATAATTAAAAGCGTCAATTGCTTTTACACGCTGTCCAATGTGTGGAGTCTCCTTGTTCGATATGTGAAATAACGTTACTACTGTTACTGACTTGCCCCAAGCTCTCTTTGGCTCGAGATAGGGCAAAGTCGCCCGTAGAGAGCGTATATGCGCTGCGCAGCATGTTGGCATGCATCAATCATTTATTAGTATTATTAACTTTCATCATTACAGTGTACTTGTGTTTTTTGTCAATTAATATGTAGATATTGATCGGCATAGGTGACTGAAGGCCTAGTGCCGGCCACTCACTTAGCATAATGTCACACGTAAATCTACCTGCCGTGCGATATGTAGAGGGCTATAAGACAAAGCTGTTTTCACTGCGCCCTCGACACCATGGCAGGTAATAGATAGCAGACTTGACACACCCCTCACAAACTGGATTGTATGTACTTCAAGTGTCTATTATTTTGTGCTAGCATGTAAGTGAACTCTTGTAGGAACAATCTGTAAATATTTGCATCTACATACATAATTACAGCAGCCCTCAATTGGGCTTGTGAGCGAGCGCCACATAAAAATGAAGGAACGAGTGCATTCACCTAACATCAGACACCATCGCGTTACACAACTTCTTCTCAGGTAAGAATATCCTACCAGCTGGTCGCTCAACAAATCAGCCCACCAGCGCTAGAGAGACGGCACTCTCTACACGCAGCTGCCTGGCAAGTGACACGTCACCGGCAGCTGATAAATGTGTGTGCTGCACCAGAGATTGCACAGAAGAGGGAGCGCTACAGGCCAAACTCGCTTTCTTGCAAGGTGACAATTCGACATCACCGCCAAGGAAGATAACATTTCTTTTCTTTGCCCAGGTAAGCCTACATCACGAGGGGGTGCTGATTGATGCATGACATATTTCCTGACTATACTACATTCGACTTTGCCTAATCTGAACGTGCCTTCACTTCACTAAAGGCAGGGCTAAAACACAGAGTAGCCATAAACTAGGGATTATAAAATTCCCTGACTTTTCCAGGTTTTCCAGTCAAAATGGAAATTTTTCCCTGACCAACACGATAGTATTTAGTTTCACACACAACACAGCAAAAACAAATAAATTATTACGATAATTTAGGCACATAAAAATATTTTGCTCATCTTTTTAAATTCTCAATCTACAATATAAGAAGTGTACTAGTTGTTTCAAAATTAATAAAATAGCAAGAATGAAACGCACACCTTCAGAAAGGAAAGGGCATGCATATTGCATGTACGTTGTAATGGAGATTGATCTCTCACACAAATTAATCTTAGGCAATTAACGAATTGCTTCGGCATCCATTTTCTTAAAGATTGCTTCAATTCGATTCAAGGTTGCAAGTAGCATTACTGGGATTACAGGATACGGCCCTTGCCACAAGGAGCCTTATGAGAGATACATCAAACCAGCTTGTACTGTTTACTCTCATCAGACGTCACGTCAACCTCCCCTAAGTGAGATTGTACTATCAGCTGAACAGCCGAGCCCGCCACCCTAGGTAACATAATTCTACGGCACGCTAAATGATGGTGCTAGCAGCACTAGCGGACAGCCCTAGCAGACCACTCCAGCAGACAGCTTCATCCAGGAGGGTGGTGCCCGTCTTATAGGGCCCGCGGACAAGAGAATGTAGGTCTGTGCGCTGCCCGAAGATGGCACAGTCTGACTCCAGCAGCTTGCTCCCCACCACGTGTGCCGGAGCACTCTGCTGACTACCAGGTACTCACGACCTACCAGAAGCTCTTGAACAATGCAGCAGCAGCAGCTCCTGAAGACGTCGTCAACACTCTTACCTTACCTCATCTGATATCGGCAACCGCACTGCCCCCTCTGGCAGTGTTTGCACCATCACTAGCCCCTCTGGTAATGATCCTCGCAGGTCCCTTCTGGACACACCAACTCTCGTCTTACCTGCTGGTAACAGCAATCGTTTACCACTACTCTTTCTGCTAGTGGTCCTCAATGGTCCCCCTTCTGGACAAAGGTTAGAATAAGTTAGGGCCAGTTATTTTCACAGCTGCCT
This sequence comes from Dryococelus australis, assembly GCA_029891345.1. Classification (NCBI taxonomy): domain Eukaryota; kingdom Metazoa; phylum Arthropoda; class Insecta; order Phasmatodea; family Phasmatidae; genus Dryococelus; species Dryococelus australis. Next base: position 49,249,891 of record CM056997.1, on the reverse strand, counting down.
AGCCAGATCGCCTTGTTCAGCTTAGGACCAGGTCTCCTTTACTTGGATGCACTTAGTCTAACTTCTGTTCAACTCAGATAGTTAAGAAGTTATAGTATGGGTCACCGTATTTATTCTTCATATAATATATACGTACAGTGGAATAGCATCATAACGATAGTCAACAATGGCAAAATAAAGTATCGCTATAAGGAGTTATTGCTATAAAAAATTTTACTGTGCCACATAATTGTTGTTAGAGTTGTTCCAATACCGATACTTGGTATCTGTACCTAACCTTTTTTCAATGTATTAGTATCGGGCATGGTATCAGATGGATACATTAGCATTGGTTATCGACAATTAAATCGGGGGATATTACTCCTTTAGACACAACAATTATATGGTGTGGCTGTACATTTTACAGTATTGACCACTCGTGCAATAACTTGTTCCCCCACTTTCATAAAATAACCATCTCGCACACGTAAAATGTAAACAAGTTGGAGCTCAGCCATAGAAGCCGTACATGCAAAAATAATTTATATTGTATTTGCCTTTGTACATCCTGTGTTAATGAATGCCGTAAAACTAGGTGTGTGCGGCGACAAGTTAATACAAAAAAATTTGAGAAGTCCGACGGTCTGACAGCGGCATAATGTAATGACCAGCAGGCACGACCTTGCTTCCTCCTCCATTCTCTCCCCCTCTCCCATAAGTTGTTTGTAGCTGAGACATGAGGGAGTTAGCTGCCTACCACTCAGCACACTACTTCACTCTCTCTCTCTCTCTCTCATACACAAAGGCTGGAGAAAGTTGAACTTCCCTCCCTATTTCCCTCTCCTTCCTACCTCACTATTTCTGTCTCTCTCCCCTCTCACGATTCTATTTCTCCTCCTGTCTCTCCGCTCTCTACCTGCTTCCCATTCCACATTGTTTCGCTGGTCTTTGCCAGATTCCATTCTCCCCCGGCCCTAAACAGTCTGCTCTTAGCTCACCAACACCCACTTCTCTCTCACGCTCTCACAAAGCAAACCGCAGTCCCATGTGTAGACATTGAAAATTTTCGTAAAGGGAAGGGTTGGCACCATGAACAGATGTTACTTTCCCATTCTGTTCCAAACCGCGACAACACAGGTATCTGTTCAAATATAAACAAACATAGCTTTATGGTAGGTTAGAAAATGCTACAAGCCCCCCCCCCCCCCCACACTCCCCAAGCAAACATATTCACCACGCCTACAAAACACAGTACCAACCATTCCCTCTGCCCCCCCCCCCCAGGGCATATAATATCCAACATCCTCCTCTGCCTTTTCTTGTTGTTGTCTAGCTCCCTTTCGTACATCTCCCCTTTTCTCTCACTACTACACCAGCAAGCACCTCTTTGCTTGCTTCTACATCTGATGTGAGTGTCACCACGGGACAGTGCATTAAAAAACTATCGCAATAGCAGACATGATGCTATAGGCCAGCATGGTCCAGAAATTCCTACTATTTTTCAGTCGCTTGCCAGAAATTTATTCTTAAGAAACACCGGGGGCCAGCATAACAGTTCAAGAGTTAACCATATTAGTATTATTAGAATTGTACCTACAAATATCTCATTTCTACACTTTTAAAAGTATTAACTCACATCAAAATTTCAACATCAACAAACCATTCTAAACATTGTACATTACTCTGTCTTCTATATAAGCATTTAGTAAAAAAAATAATATCAACATTTCAAAATTAACAAACCATTTAAATATGAAATTACCTTTCTGTTCAGTAACTAATACTATCACGGGCCAGACAAAATGGCCCCGCGGGCCGCCAGTTGGACCACACTGCGTATAGGCTATACTCGCAATAACATGGTTCCACTGTATTATAGTTTACTTCTGAGTACTCATTTCATAGTGTAACTATGTTAGTCCTACAGAGACACCACGTCCATCAGTACGAAGCACAAGGCGTAAACTTATCTCAACCAACAAGAACCATAGTGTAGGACTGCTGGCTCCCTTCTCCGGAATGCATGTATGTCAAAAACACACTTATTAGATGGCCACCCATACTGTGCACTGGTATACAGTAAGGTAGAGCCATCACCACTTGCAAGACATCCCTACGGTGGCTAGTCAGCCAGACCATCCTATACTCCGTCCATTGCACTGAACTATGCCGGAGGGAGTACAAGTCTGGTCCTGGAAGTCTGACCCCTTTTGGACCCAGACCCTAACAATGTTGATGTTCAACCTGAGGAAACCCATTGCTCTGTATCCACCGCACTGAACTGTGCCAGACTAAGGAGCACCGGGTACGACTTGCCTGTTCGGCTTCAGTCTTGGCTTTACACAAAGCTAGGGAACATCGTCGTCTTCTTCCTTCTATTGAAGTCGGTAATTGTTCCTTCCTGTATACCATATACTCCGAGGAGTGGTGCTCAGCAGGTCAGAAAGGCAGCTACCATCTCCAAAGCTAAGTAGAGTTGAGACCCTGCTATAACTGTACTCCACAGCATAACTCCACGGAAACAAGCACAGGCCACCCACCAGCTGGAGAGGCTTCACCTCACAGCTCCTTCCCCAAACTTGTTTCCAGCACTCGTCAAGACGGTCGTACACACATTCAATAGTTTCAACAATCCGAAGTGACGAAGACATCCCTCTTGGAATCATAAACATCTGGTTCGAGGGCAACCAGAAAAAACAACCTCTGCCCATCCACCCTTCCAGGGCCCCAGGCAGCATCACCAGTGCAACAGATCCCGGCACCAACAGCAGACGAAGTTTACGAACACAGCAGCTGGGTCTGCAGCCACCCCGGGCCGCCATCCAGGGAGGTAAACCCATCTGCTGGGCCGTGACAGCGGCACTCAATTTTGTACCCAGCAGACAGGCCATGCACCCTGTCCTCTACACCGTTCATACTGTGATCCACCAGTAATCATAACAGACATCATCATATATATTTTTGTCTTACTGGCCAACACGAGCCAAAACTGTAATTGACTGCAGCGACCCCTCTCAGCCAAAGGTCGTTATGCATCAATATCAAAAGCAAGAAGTTAAATATCATAGTTCTTTCCCCCACAGTTCTAACAGGGTTAAATATAACTGCTGCATAAATATGTACATCTACAGTCAACTCTCGATGTATCACTATCACAAGTATTGATAAACCTCATTCACCAAATTTTTTTTTGTGGTTTCAGCGAAATCCCTTTGTGAATAATGTTAACATAAACCGCATGTATCGTTTATCGCATGGAGCATCGATCAAAGTATATTTTGAGTCCCTTCACCTAATATTTCCCACAACAATCGTTTTTAAGCTGGTTGTTTATGCAAACGTCTAGTAACTAGATGTGAAATACGTCACGCCCACCGCCGTTTATAAGTGCTCTGCGGCACGCCGTCTGCCTCCCCAACACATCTGACACCGCGTGGTGCAGCGAGCGACACTGACTTGCTATTTTCCATTACACACCAACAAGAGTGTAAGTTGTTACCCATAGCAACAAGTGTGGCTACCTAGAATTCTCTCTTTCACCCCTCTTTCTGTCTCTCGCAGCCACGCACCTTTCTTCCTCCCCTCACGTGCCATACACGTGACCGAGAGGGGAAGTTGTCTAGCAAAAGATACAGCTAGTCCTCTATCTCTCTCGGCCATGCTGGCTTTGCTTGCCTTGTCTTGCCTTCACACACCAACCTAGAGCAAATATGTGCCTTGCGAGTGTAATTTTATCAAGATTATGAATCGCTCAAAATAATTGTGCCTATCATCACTTGTATTTCAAAGGAAATGGTTTTACCTGTGAATGTTACGTAAAACATTTAACAAGGAATTATTATTTGCAAAGTTGTTTTCTTTTGTGATTAAAAGTTGTTTTTTCCCATAAGGTTGGTGTGTCATTGTATCAGGTGTAAAATTAACAGCCCAATAGCATATACTCTACCACTTGTCACCAAAAATTGTTTGAACATCGAGCAACTTGCATTATCAAACGTGAAGTTCATTTTCAGTAACTTCTTGCGGGGAAATTGGAGGAGTTATATTAATATATTTCAATACACAGTCTTTTGAATAACCAGATAAAATGTAAGGACCTATTCGACATCTTCTGCATCTAATAATGGGTAGGTAATATTCGACATCTTCTGCATCTAATAATGGGTAGGTAATATTCGACATCTTCTGCATCTAATAATGGGTAGGTAAGCACTGAGCAGAGTGAAGTGTAACACACAACAGGTAAAATCAGAGAAATGTGGTTTTGAATGATTATTTATTTTAAAAAGCAAAGAAAAAATTATATTCACCTTATTTATTCATTTCTGTCTCAAAATTACAAGTTTTCTTCGCAGTAAAATATAGGTAAGTAATTACTTTAAAAGACAGACATTTGCCCCGGGCGCAAGGTGTCAGCCATATGTAGCGGCGTGGAGTGGTAATTCTCCCGCCACCACCCATCCTCTGCCCGCCGCCGTGAACACACTGCACGATCGATAACTTCTCCATGCTCTCTCAGCTTATAGAGCCCATGCAGGACATTCAAAATTTGACTTGCATTCTGCATCATATTTTTTCCATTTTCAGAGGTTTTAAAAGTTTTAGGTCAGCTTGCATCAGCTGTCGGATTACAATCTATTATACACAGTATGAGACATTTTCTTTATTTAAACACGTTTAGGTGAAATAATTTTTAATGTATTATTTACAAAAATACTTTTTCTAAAATCCCCATTTTTATTGTGTTTACTATCTAAACTTTATTCGCAGCTCTTACTATACTCAACAACAAGTTTTATACGGTTAGAAGTTGTATTTTGATGAAAATATCAAAAACCTCATCTACTGAAATCCCGCATATGTGGACATTTTTTGGCAGTCCCCTGAATAACGATAGATCAAGAGTCAACTGTATTATGTGTATATGCTGTTCACAGTAAAGTGAGCACTTTTAAGGCCCTACTAAATTTTTCCTTTCATACTATTTCCATCTTCCTACTGCTTTTTAATATCAACATTGCTTTGTGACCAATAAACATGGTGTATATATTTCACCACCCTCAAAATGTAATGCCTGATGCTGCAAAAAGATACATTTATTAGTGGTTTAAACATGTTGGGAGAGCCTTAAAAAGTGCTCACTTTACCGTGAACAGCCTATAATGTGCCGTATCATGTAACACAAATATGTTAACAATATGTGAATTAATAACTGTAATAACTATCAGAAAATTTTGAACAGTCGTAAAACTGAACTAAATATAATTATAAATAAATTGTGAACATTCGTAAGTAAGTGTTTTTCAAATATGACAGAATTATTTGAACAGCTGTAAACAGTAAACAAAGCTGTTGAAAGTTAAAACATAGAAGTCACATGGTATTGTTTACGTTCACATGCAGCGGAAGGATACTTAATCGGCAACCATAAGTATAAACTTTTTGATCGCTACGTGCCTCATAGCAATGTATGACCCACAAGACCTGCATAATAGATCATTAATAATAACTTCATATTTTAATAATACATAGTTTAATCTTTTCACACACTTTCAATGACCTTTTTTATGACAAGGGGTGGTCCAATATGTCTTGGGTATCAAATTAATCACAAGACGTCCATCTAATAAAAAAATATGTATATATTTATATTTTATTTAAAAAGTGTTTCTTTATGCGCTAGAGACGATTGAACATACTTCATGCCAAAAAATGGCAAGTTTGGGGGCATAGGGGTTAGGGGTGGGTCAAAATTGGCCCAAAATTTTTATTACCCCCCCCCCCCCCCCTATTTCGACCCTATTCTCGGGAACCATGAGGGGTCGTAATAAAGGTTCTACTGCATAATGTGTACAGATACCTACTACCAGAGCTGTATTGGCTGGCCCGACGAACGGGTAACCAAACCTGGCATGGTCTACAGGTTCGAGATGTTGGTGTGCCACCGAATACTGTTCACAAGACCTGGGGCATGCAACCCGAACCAGTACTGTACATACAATAGGAGACCCACAAATTCCTGACTTTACGGGTCACCCTTACCGGGACCCTGTCGTATTTCTCGCAGAATGCAAGAGACACCTCCACGAACAAGAAATCCCACCAAAACAATGGGTAAGCCGAACCCAGGGAAAACTCAAAGACAAGGTGCTGGATTGGTGGAACAGGTACGGGGAATTTATAACCTACGGGACTCTGTTAAGTAACAGACTTGCCACTGAATTCATCTGAGAGGAGGTATTAGTGCACCTCCTCACCGAGTTCTACAGCAGAACACAAATCCCAGGCGAGGAACCCAGCTTTTTATATGACTAAAGGTGTTCACATATTCCGTAGCATCTTCCATGAGGAAAATGAAGAATGTTGCATGAGACATGTGACGCGTATGCTACTGCTGCAGCTACGAACTTTCTACAATGCCCAAATCCCCAGATGTTGGAAGAAATGATAGCACAGACCCATAAACGGAACATAAATTCAGCGAACAGGACGAGCTGGACCGCAGAAAGAGGTGCAGGGTAAAGGAAGAAGATAGAATGACAGGCCACGCACCCTTCCTCACCTTCTCCACGGAGCTATTCATGAACAACCCGCCACCACACTTCTATGCTACACCGAGCAAGAGGAAACGGAGAGAAGGGAAGAAGACAAGGAAAGGTCTACAAAAACAAATCCGCGCATAACTGAAACCGCGGTTGGTGAGAGATTACTGTACCTAATTTTAGACGTGCCTCAAATTTTCGACTTTTACGACCCAAACTTTTTACGGTTCCTCGGGATTGGGTCGTAATAGAGGGGTTTTACTGTACCCTTTAACCGTAGTGACGGTGTTCATTGGGAGCTTTATCACCTTCCTGCTAGTTTCAAGTATCTCAGTCCACGAGAGCAGGTAGTAGAACTTTGCAAACTCTCCATACCAGTGCCACCAACCTATGAGCCAGCTACTTTTGAACCACCTACCAAGATAGCCAAGGGTCTTCACCCAGTCATTCAAGCCTCCTTCAGTGGCCAGGACACCGACCTGGGCTTCCCTAACCTTTGGTAATAGGAGAAGCTACGAAAACCACACACCTTGTCGACAACCGAATGCCGCACAACTAGGCCGACCAGCACCTAGCATGCAAATAGTAGAGCCTCAGCCAGCACCTTCACAGTAGCCGGCCATACATTGCCAAGGTTTACCAGAATGAGTGGTATCACCAAAACGGAGAAGAGTACTCGCAGAGCTAGACTTTTTTCTGCCGGAAACCGACACGACCAGTACTGTACACTGGCCGAGCTCCCATTCCGTGCAGAGATTAGACACACCTGCCATCAGGGTGCATCTAGCTTAGCACACATTAGTCACTTTGGCACGTGTCAACTTCATTTAAATTTTGCACTAATCTCTGTTAGAACAAATGCCAAGAATAAAACTATAAAGCAAATTTTATGAAATTTCTTATTAAACTACATTGAATCTCAAACCTTTTACATCAACAATAAACTTATTCTGTAAACATTTTTTGTGTGAAATTATATACCACTAATACACATACATTACATATCACTAATTACCACTAATACATATAACCACTAATTGCCATTAATACTTATACAACTAATAAACAACATGAACTCATATAAAAAACAAATGGCAAACACAAACAGCATGCAAATTATTGTAAAATGTGTTAACATGTACCTTTCAATACTTGTGAATCCTGAGAAGCAACTTCCTGTTTCAACGGTTTGGTAGCACTGCAATCAAATGTACTATCCAGCACTAGGCCCGAGCTGCCACTAGCCATGGTAAACGTACCATCCAGCATTCCTGAAATACAAAAACCTTTTAGTTACTATTTCATAGAAGGTCATTAACACCTAATATCAGGGAGGAAGTCAGTTTATCAGCTTCATTTTTTTTTAAAGACCATTCAAAACTATGACCATTCAAAACTCTGGTTCAAATGTGCCAAAGTGAAAATGAATGCCAAACATGACATTTTAAAATACTGTGAGTGTTTCTCTGAAAATGACACCTAGGAAGTAAAGTTTTTGTTTCATTGCTACTGAACTAAACTAGGTATTTTTAAAGCCATATGAAATAAAAATTCTATCGTACAACAAATCTTTACAAATTTAGAAATGTTATTCATGTATAAATTTCCCACGTATGCACGCATGCACATACATAAACACACATGTGCACACACGAACACACATGCATGCACACACATGCAAAAATGTGCAAAACACACACACACACACAATAGCTCCACAATGTTGCAACACAATAGAGACACTGTTATTTTATTTATTGACTAGCGATTTGGCCCTCCTTTGCCAGAGAACATTTGCTTTTTTCTGCCTGCCGCGCACTCACCTCATACACCTTCCCCCATTGCACCTCTTTTGCCGCAGCATCGCCACTAGATCATGAATGGTAAATTGCAGCCAAACCGACATTCCCATCTGAATAAGGCCAAGGATTATTTGCACGGTTGAAGCGCTGACCACTAAACTACACTCAAAGTGCATGTTTAAACCAGAGAAGATGTCCACTGTCTGTGACCCCTAAGACTTCACCACAGTTGAGCCACTTCCGTTCAGAAGATATTTTCCTTCCAACCACCCATAATCAATTCCCTTTACGTTAATCTATTTGGGAGCAGGTCATGAGTTATTCTTAAACAAATAGCTTCCTTAAGAACGCCCCAGGTAAAGTTACATTTAGCTGACTTGCTTACTTATAACGATATATACATTAAAAACTATTTTAATTTGCTTTCTCCAGGTCGCCTTCATCTGGGTTTCAGATAGGATTGAACTTCCTATTTCTTTTGTAATTGATGGTAATTTTGTTGTAAACTTTTTAATGGGCACAAGTACGGACTCACCATTGCATTTTCTATATACGTTACATAAAACATATTATTCATTATATTTTGGAGAGTAACTTATTTCTGTATGTGTGTTGTCCCACTTTTAACTTCAAAAGAAAGTACAGTAATTTAGTTTATCTCACCACTCCATGGTATATAATATTTCTTTCAGAATTAATAAATTATTTTATTAATTAACCAAGGTGAAGCAAGTAACGTGAACCAACAAGGTAGAGTACCCACAATACTTTGCAGCAGTGCTGCTATCTAGACAGTAGTTCACTTTGCCGCCACCATCACAGTGCGCAAAGAGTTTCTCCTTGGCGGGCTCGGAAACCCCTCCTTTCTCCTTACACCCTCTCCTTTCCCCCACTTCTCCTATCCCGGCATGTGACCAATATTAACTTCATTCCTGTATGAGACACAAGGTGGTGTGGAGCTACATGTGCATGTCAACTGCATCAAGTTCGTTCCTACGAGTCGGCGACCACTAGGTTTGGAATTTAGGAATCTTAACTTGGTAGCTGGCTAGCAGCTTTGTTTTGCATTTAGCTATTTCTCTAGATTTACTAGAATAAAGTATATAATACTTTTATTTGAGGTTTGGCTTGCCAGATATTTCGTGTTGGTTTGAAGTAGTTCGCCTTTAATTCTTTGCCCTATTCGGATGGCCTGGCCTAATTGTTTTTTTTCAGCTGTTCCACACACCGCGGCAGGAATATATATAACTTTGCTATGTCTGGGTTTTAATCGTGCATCGCTTTAAGGGCCCGTATTAATTCTAAGTTTTGGGTTCCAGTGCACGAATATTAGAGTGGTTTTAATAGTAATTTTAACTTGTTCATTTTAGCATTGCATCCTTAGATGGGGCATTTTGCCTGTGGCGCTTACAGTACATTTAATCACTTGTAATTTATATTTTGCTCTTGTCGGATTATTCAGAATTTACATGAAAGTTCTTGTTAGTATTTGTTTGAGAAACAGGTGTCATGAGTAATTTAGAATTAAGAGAATCTGATTTTGCTATTTAATGTTGCAGAGCACTATTAATGCGCTTGGTCACCCCAGCAATATCCAGTACCATTAGTTCTGAAATTGTTTAAGGGTTTGGTCGGAAAGTGACATAACCCAGACGTGTACATTGGTAGCCTTCTACATGCATCAAATGTGTAAATTATCCTGTATTAATTTGTTAATTCTAGGCTCAGGTTAGTAGCCTTTTTGATTGTGCACCTTGGTACCTTAACACCTGTACGTTTTCGTCCTGGTGCTTCCCGAAGGTTTTTCTTAATTGGAAATATTTTCACATAAGGAAGTTGATTATGAATCTTGGGTGAAGTGGAAGCTAGTCAATGAAAACCAATTGTTGTAAATTTCACACTGGATTGAAGTGTTGTCAATTTGAATTATACGCTTATTGTCTTGTACCTAATTAGTTTTATGTAGTGGCATACTTTATTTAGATGGGCCTGAAGCTATATTAACCTGCCCTGTAAATGAGCCACCCTTTTTTAAGGTTATTGTCAAACTGAAAATGAATTATTATTGTTTCCCATAAATAGAAACTAGTTGTGAGTACAAATATTAAGGATGAAAATATGAGTTTTTTAATACTGCAGGTGTAAAAAGATATTGCTATTTCTTCAATCAAAGTAATTTTGTTAAAGAGTATGCAATGCATTATATTTTTATATGGATTTTGGTTTAATAGAACTATTTGGGTGTATTTTCTAAAAATAAACTTGAATTGAAACTCATTGATTGGTGTATTATATTTCATTTGTCACATGGACTGCTGTGTCAGTTCAACTTAGAACAGCAAATCGGGGCCTGCCCTCCAGTAGGTCCTCAGAAGCACCTCCCTCTAGGAACACGAACAAACACAATAGTTGGTAAGACCAGGTGTTCTACTTCTCACTTCCCAGTCTGAAAAGGCCAGAAGGAAAACTTAACACCTTTGCTACTGACTCAACTTCGTGCGGATGCCTTACCCAGGTTTCAGGCAAATCTAAGTCTCTCTCAATCAGTCCCAGTCTGAAAAGGCCGGATGTGGGAACCAAGATTGGCGGCACTGATTCCTGGCATTACACTGTACTATCGTTATTGGTTATTGCTTATCCTCTAGTTGATTTTGGTATAGCTCAAATGCCTTACACTAAGCATGGTAAACAGAGCAGACAACGTAGAGAAATATTAAGAGCTTTAAGAAATTTAAATCCCACTAATACTGAGAGCAGCAATATTCAAAATACTGAGCTCAGCAATTCACAAATTAACAATTCACTTCAACTGCCTATCTCTTTCTTCGGACCTCTAATAAAACTACCCAGTTAGGCCCATCCGGCAAATGCTCTGATTTTACAAGAAGGTAACACGCTGTTAGGAATCTGTCGTCAGCAACGTAACACTAACCCACTTGCATCTTGCAACCAAAACCGCGGCCCTACTCCACCGCGACAGACATCGGCCAATGTCCCGAACCTCATCCGCCAGGTGAGCCAGCCTGCGAAATGGAGTGCACCCTCTTTCGCAGCAAACCAGGTACAGTGTTCAGCAAAATGACGTGTCGCTAGTGTAGTAGGGAATTTCATCCCAAGTAGAAAGGCTACACAACCCACAATGTATACTGGTCATCCCCCAAAGAGGGAATAAATTTGCCACACCAGTATTTCAGGGTATTGGTCGTTTATGGCCCCTGCGAATCTGACACCGATAGTTATATTGAAGTACCAGTTATATTGAAGTATCTGAGAGTGTATAGATCCAAGGTTCCTGCATGAAAGAACGCCAGGTCAATGTCATTCTGGGGTTTACCCACCTCTCTCCTTGGCTTCTGCCTAATTTAAAGAAATTTAAATTACCCAAAACTTCCCAATTTGGAGGGCCTTCGACCTAGCCTGCAATTTGATACGGTACCATATCTCGTTGACCCGATCTGACAGCATAACCATGGTGGTAGAGGCACAGATACCCTGAAAGGGAAGGAAGGTGAAAAGGGAGGGGGGATGCAGTCATTTATTATTCTTTTTTCTCTAGATTCCCCCAGGGCCAGCTTCATAAGGAAACCAGACATGGGGCACAACACTGTTTTAATCCAGCCTAGGCAGCAGGACTAGGTCAGTTATTACACTCCATTTGCACTCTTCCTAGTCACATCTGTGTTGATAGCACCTTAGAACCCTGGACACCCTGCCTACCCCTCCCTCCCCCAAAGCTCACTCTACTCTCTCTCTCCACTGTCCAAGCGCTTCAAAATGGTTCTCAACGGTGGGCATAAGCTGCAGAAAGTTCAGCCTTGGCAGCTACGGACTAAGCTAGCCATGCCCCTTTTCTCAACAAATAGGCCACCACGTTCGTTGGTCACCCCCGAAGTAGAGGTTCAAAATGACGCCTAACGTAGGGCCATTGCTGTCATAGTTAAGACTAAGTAACAAGATTGGGTTTGACACACTCTATTTCCATGGTTTACTTGCTAAAGTCTAGGTCGGACGTTTTCAAGTACCCATTTTTGTGAAGTGCTCAGACTTGGCAATAAGACTAGAGTAGATACATCTACCTTAAGGCTTATACAAGTCTATCCCACCCCAGTTGATAATGAAAGTGTGCTACCACAGTGAAAGTGCGCTACCACAACCGCCTTCGTAATTCAACATGTGGCCGGAGCCTGCCATACTCCCCCCCCCCCCCCCCCAATCCGTAATCCACAAAACTTCTACTTTCATAAGCCACGAAAGAGTCATTTGAACACGTGCTCTAAGACTTCAGGGGGGCTTTATTTAAACACCCTGTGGGGCCCATAGTTAGTCGCACTTTGAAGATGTCAGACTCCAAGCAGAGCAGACGTGATGAATTAGAGGACATGACAGACGTGCTGTTCCCTATCACGAACAGGAAGTGTGCCATGGACATGTGTCCTGGTACAGTGGAACACTCGATCCATTGTGCACACTGTAATTGCCAACTTCCACACCTTTTTAGGGTGGAAAGATATGCCCAGATACACAGGCGGGCTAGAGTACCGTTTTGTAGCTTGCCAAAACACACAAGCGGCCTGTTACAATTGATTAGAGTGCACCGGGCAGGGTACTCATACTGTCCAACGCGTAACGTGTGCATTGGAATTCCATCATACATGTATTAGATGGCCGAACGAGAGGAACACTCGTTCTAACCTTGTGTACCAGTGTGAGGTGTGTCGTCGCCGCCTCAAACACTGACCTTCCAACCCTGGAGCTAGCCCAAGCTCCGTAACCACCCAAGCCACCACCCAGTTTCAGTTTCCTGAATTTGGGAGTAAGCCGCATGGCAACCTATTTCATTCTTGGAAGAATGTGAATGGGAACACCATGTCCACCACATACTGTGTAAAACGTGGGTTGGTCGAACCCACGACCAGTTGTCTGGAAAGGCAACGACTGGTGGAAGAAATACGGAGAATTTATCACCAATTGGGAGCAGTTGCGAAACTGCCTCACCACCCACTTTACTGGGGAAGAGGTGATTGCATGCCTTATTTTGGAATTCAACATCCAAGCACAGATACCGCACGAGGAAGCGGAAATTTATATACGTTGAAAAGTTAGTTGTTCATATGTTTAGGTGTAAGGTTGCAAATAATTTTCAAGATTTTAAAATTGCTTGTTAATACTAGGGTAGTAATGTGTAGTGTCTTTATGTCAAAGATTAGAAGTCACAAGTGATCTTGTAGTACATTATGTTAGGTAAAGTTGATAAACAGGAACGTGACTGCGATTATCACACAATAAGATCATCATGTGTTTAACCCACACTATGATTCTGAAGTACGGGCTAGGAACGTAATTTATCGGAACTGGCAGATTTAATTTGTGATTGCAGGTACCAAGGTGGGTGGTACAGTAGCGTAAATTAAATACAAACTAACCGACAAGTTAAACACCCTCAGTGTAAATAAGTAGCTACTGATAGATATTTTATAGTGTTTACTATTTGATAATAGTGTGTATTAACTTTAAAAGTGCTATTTTACTTCTTTATTAACTTTACCTTTTCTTAAGGATTCTTTCAAGCACATACTCTTATTGACAGCAAGCTTTGCCAAGATAAGTCCAATGGCCGGAGGCATCCGTCAAAAGGGTCATCGTTGAGATAGGGCAAAATTATGTGTAAATTCATGTTAATACTATGGCATAATCATTATTGTACTTTCAATTTAACTAGCCAATACATGTTTATTTCCATACCAATGTGAATTAAAGTCAATTATGTTATGTAGCAATTTTAAGGATTAGAACAGGCTATTACGCAAAAGGGTCCTTGTATAATAGAAGATTATGTTAGTTTGTAAGATAAAATCACTGATGTTCTATTCAAAGCAAATATATTAGTTTATAAGAGTATTTAACCATTTTAGAAAATGTCTTTAACATTAAAGTATAATTGAGTGTCATATATATGTTAGAGTGACACGCATCTCTCTCTCTAGTTAAGTGGTTAGAGTGCTGACTGCCCTCCTAAGCTTAGCTGATCCTTCCGCAGCGTGTTCTCGATTGGTTTGGCCCGGTGGGTCGTGATAGGTCCACAAGGGGCCACTTAGAGGAGGGATTGCTCCGGAGTGGAGAGGAATCAAACCCAGGGTGAGTTGAACCATGATTGCCTCCTATCCGGGGAGTACAACCTTCCTCACTAGAAGGGTTGCCAAAATATGGGATGCCCGCAGTCCCGAGGTACGAGTCATGTTTACTGATTAAGCAACGGCAGCAGTGGGAGTGGACGATCTTCTCGGTGGTGTCGCCTCTAGCAGTTGTGGCCATGTAAGATGATGGCTGGGGATGTAATTTAAGAGGGTGGAAGTTACGTGGGTTTGGGGGTAACTATAGGCAGTAGTCTGGCATGTATCACCTTCCCAGAAGCAAGACATATCATACACATGTTCAATGAGGTCTTACTCTTACATTGCCACGCCTCATCGTGCCAGTGCAGAGGTCAACACGCTGCCTACATTTAGTATAAATTCAACACATTGACGTGAATCACATCTATCAGCATGTTTTCCCAACACCAGGCCGCTGTTACGAAGTGAACCGGCCCTGTAACGACGGCAGTTACAATTGATAGGATTAGTAATGGCTGCTGTTTGTTTGCTGTCTAAACTTTTGTTGATCTTAGGTATAGTTGGTTTTGTTCATTTTCGATGCTGTCTAATTGATTCATACAATGTTCGATAGAAGCAGCTGAGACATTATTGTCTCAAAAACTGGAATTTGTCTCTGCGTATATTGGACAGCTCCATTTTACGCTTCACTTTGTCCCGAGTGTTTGGTTGAAAATTTACGAATAAGAAACATTTACGTGCTGGATATTTTGCTATGAGCCTAAAATAACACGTACTAAACTCTGTTTCCATGTACTGTAACGCCTGTGGTTGAAGAACTTTATTATATGTTGTGTCATCTCGATTATTTATGCACTGTTACTAAACTGAATTTATTTTATTTTATATAAATATTGTTTCATATGTGTAGTAATATTTATTTTCACGTCATGTTTAGTCACATAATTTATTTTACTTATATTTTAATTATGTAAATACAGTAAAAGCCGATATAACGCGGCTGTTGGGGGACATAACTTATACCCACGTTATAGCTCTCCACGCTATTCCGGGAGTGGCAGAGAAAAAAAAAAGCCAGTGTTCTAATGTGACGTGGCACCTACCTGTCAAACACGGGGCAGGTGGTGTTATTTACTGCCGTAGCTCGTGAAACGTTTAGCCCCTTGCTATCGGAACTTAATTTTTTTTATCTGCATCACCGGACTTGACAGCACTCAAGCAAGAATAGCTAAAAAAATACCACATTTTTCAGGCAAAGGATTTACTTATTCCACCAAGGGCGGTGTTCACTGCGAGGAGTTTGTCACGTGGATTGGAGAAGGGAGTTCCAGCCCCCCTCACTATTTACCCCGTTTATGCCACCTGCTAAGCCTGATTGGGAAGAAGTGAGAATAAGAAAGGAAACTCGCGTCCAAAGGTCGAATGTACGCTTGCATTGTAGATGTCAGTGCCTTACGTGATGTGAAACATGTCACTTGCTTGCCTGATTTGCATTTTCAGAAGAAAAAAAAAAATGTGGCATGCAATGAAAGGCCGCTTTTCTGCATTAAACCTTGTCCACAATAGCTCGTTCGCTCAGAATTTTTTTTTCAAAAGTATAGCCGGCATACATACATTATAATCAAAGTGTCTACATAATAATTATAGCGATTACGTAGTGTTATATTCTGTAGGAGATTAATAATGGGCCTGTAAATGACTTCGGAGCATGAATTTTGAGGCACGTCTCAAATTTTGGAATTATTTGTTTTTCAAAAGTGGGAAGACATACCAAATAGCCGCTATATACACATTACAATCAAATTGTCTAGATCATAATTATAATGATTACGTAGAGCTATACCCTATAAGAGATTAATTATACGCCTGAAAATTACTTAGAAGCACGAATTTTGCGGCGCGCATCAAATTTGGGAATTTTTTGCCCCCGAAAATGGGAAGACCTACTGTTATAGCTGCTATATACACATTATAATTAAAGTGTCTACAGCATTATTATTATGATTGTGTATTACGCTATACAACACAAGTACATTTCATGTTAACTTGTAAGTACCAATAAATGAGTGATGGCAGGACACTTACGAGTATGATATACAGTTTGGAATATGGCCGTGCCATCCCCCTATACTGATCCAATGCCCGAATAAGATGGAAAGGTTGCCATAGCATCTTTTTTTTTGTATGTTTACAACCAAATAGCAGAACAGGTACAATAGGGTCACATAAAAATAGGACCACTAGGAATTCTTACGTCAAATCTTTACACCACACCAACGATAATGAATACGGAAAAACATAAAATATTGGCTGTAAAGAATCAGTAAAGTAGATCTCTAAGCTGAAAGAAGGGAGAACGCGCATGCGCTCCCTCCGCCTCATCTATTAATGTCCCAGACTCACGACCACCCGCCTACCTGACTGCACGCTTTCAACATATTTATTTATTCAGGCCGGGGGACATAAATTGCCCTGCAGTATACCGCGCTATGGTATTCCGGGCTTCCACTGTATTATAATATTCCATATACTTCATTGTTATAAGTGTTTCCAGTCGTAATATGTTGCCGATTTTTCAGTCACGTGGCAGTAAACATGAGTTGTTTATGGTTGCCAGGGCAACCTCATAACGAACTGGAGTAGCAGAAAAAGTGGAATTTGTCTCTGTGTATATTGGATAGCACCATTTTACGCTTCAATTTGTCCCGAGTGTTTGGTTGAAAATTTACGTACGTGTAAAATTTACGTGATGGATATTTTGCTACGAGCCTAAAATAACATGTACTAACCTCTGTTTCCATGTACGTTGGATGGTCTGCATTGGTAACTACGCTTTGGGTAGTTACGTGATACCGACACAAGAAGCTGAACCAGCAGCATAATGACCTATCACCATGTAAGAAAATTGGCGACTACCCAGGTATGGTCGACAGGTAAAAATAATCATATGCCTAGAAATTGTTCCCATCGTAAATCTATTTTTAATGTAGAGAGTTCTGGGGGAGAGAGTCCTGGAAGTTTTGGGCAGGAAAGGGTTAAGCCACATTCTTGGTATTCCCAAACTATGAGTGATAGTGTGAAAACATCTAAGGAGAATCGGTTCAAGGACTATGAGAGTTACCTCTATAAGCAGAAAGAACATGTGGAAGCCAATTGCCCTGTGAAAGATAAGACAGTAGGAGAACATTTGGTTAGTGCGTTAAGTTTTGAGCAGAAATTCTGGCTCTTATACATCCCTGTGGTGATAGCCGACCAAGTAAGAGTAGCTGCCCTTCTTGATTCTGGAGCTTCTTGTGCACTTCTTAATCAAAAGTTTTATAATTACCTTCTTAAAAACCTACCGAAAGGTCTCCTGCAGGTAAGGAAAGGAGAAGAAGTAGGATTTTCCCTCGTCAATGGTGGGGGGGATTGCTTCTCAGGTAGTAGCTTATTTCAAAATTAAGATAGAGAATTTAAAACTTTTCCTGGTCTCATGTCATGAGTTGTTGCTAGCGGTAGATTTCCTGGGAAAGACTCGGGCAAGTATGATTGTTTCCCAAAATGAATTAGTATTTGCTTTTTGTAAAACCCAACCAGTAGTGATCATTTCTAAACGTTTTAATTTCCATTATGTTTGTGTGCAATCTATTGATGAAAATGTTATAGTGAAAAAAAAACTCAAGAAACACAATTAGTAAAGTTACAGGAAGAATTTGCCAATGTTGGTATCCACAAGTTGGGACATTATAGGAAGAACCCAAAAGTTTTCAAACTTAAAGATACAGATACAATGTTCTCAGTACCATATCGTGTAGCCCCTCCAAAGATGAAAATCTTTCAGACTATTGTCAGGGATCTCCAAGATGAGAATATCGTGGAACCTTCTGAAAGTAGTTACTCAAGTCCAGCTTTTCTGTTACCAAAAATGACACCTGGTGAATATCACGTAATTTGTGACTACCGTAATGTGAGTAAAAAAATCTATGTTGATCCATATTCCCTACCGACCATAGAATCAGTTTTTCAACATGTTGGAAAGGCCAAGTTTTTTTGTGTATTCAAAATAAATCATTCATTTCTTCAGTGTGATCATCACCTAGACTCGCAAGGTATCTTGGCTTTTGTTACCCACTGGGGACAATACCAATGGTTGCGTTTGCCCATGGGAGTGAACTGTGGTCCTCAGACGATTTTATGAGTGCTCTTCTCAGTATTAGGTACCGTATTTTCTCGTGTATAGCGTGCCCTTTATTCCCAAAATAAAGGAAAATATTCCTGGGGCACATGTTACACAGGGAAACAAAAAAAAAAGAGCAAGGGGGAGTGGTAGCCAGAAATCATCCCGGGATGTTGAGGGAAGTGGTGGACTGTCTGTTGTCTCATCTCTTGCTCTTACATCACTCCTCTCCCTTCTCTCTCAGTGACCCTTCAGTTATGTGTAGGTCGAAACACCTCCCTCCCTCCTCACCACCGCCAACGAATGGCATCCTGTCACACAGCAAACCAGAACTGCCAAGTGTTTAGGCCCTCTCCCTCTTATAATAACACCCAGATGTTGCAGGTTGATAATTCCGCCATCCCAACTTTGGCAGAGGCTAAGGAGTCATGTTTGTGGGGGGAGGGGGCAAAGGAGAGAAAATAAAAACAAAGCCGGAAATGTTAAGTAGTAGGAGCAAGAGGGTTCCGGATTTTTTTTTAAATTTTGCTTTTTGCACCCAACTTATATTTAATCAAAGTATTTTCCAAACATATCACAATCACCACATATTAATGCATTTAAAAAAACCATTTCTTCCATACTTACTAATAGGGCGCCATAATTATTGGGGAAATTTTATTTTTAAAAAATTTCCCCTGAAACTTCATGAAAAAAACACGGTACGCGCTATACACGAGTAAATACAGTAAATACCAGTATGAGTTTCTCTTTATCTACATTGATGATGTATGAATATATAGCGAGACTTTTGAAGACCATATAAAACACCTACGTCTCTTGTTGATGGCCCTATGGGAAGCTGGGTTAATAGCGAATCTGGAGAAAGTCACGTGGTCCAAAACATATATGAGGTATCTTGGGTTTATTATATCCAAGGGAAAATAGTTAATTTACCCTGATAAGATCAGACAAGTGGTATATTTCCCATTCCCAAATAATTTGATGGGGGTACGTTGTTTCCTGGGAATGGTAGGCTTTTTCTCTAAATTCATTGAAAATTTTGCAGATATAGCTGAGCCTTTAAATGCTTTAAAGAGAAAAGGGGTGGATTTCACTTGGGGAGAAGAGCAAAATAGAGCTTTTTGTTCATTAAAGGAAAAATTAGCCACACCTCCTGTCCTTCAACTACCTCAGTTTGAACATCCTTTTGTACACCACGTCGATGCCAGCTCTAAGGCAGTTGGTGCAGATTTGTGCCAAAAGATTGGGTATAGTCTTGCTCCTGTGTCATATGCAAGTAGGCTTCTGACTCCTTCCGAGCAGAAATTTTCTGCATATGAAAAGAAAGTGTTAGCTGCCATTTTCGGAATGGTGAAATTTAACGACTGTTTGGAAAGTGCTGAATTCGAACTTCACTAACAATCAAGCTTTGAGTTGGTTTTTATCTACAAATAAACCGGCAGGACGTTTAGCTAGATGGCTTGTTCGCCTTACATGCTTTCAGTTTTCCATCAAACATGTAAAAGTCATTGATAATGGCATGGCTGATGCTCTCAGTAGAATGTTCGACCCTGATAAATTTAATGTAGACCTCCCCTCATCTGTATGTGTCATTCAGGTGAAAGATGAAACAGTCAAATTCAAAAGGAAATTGTACATGTTACCACCCAAACTGATATAGAGTATTCCCAATTGCGAAATGTGGGTGGACATCATGTCCAGCTTCAGGACTTCCCAAAAGCATACCTGAAATTACAACATCATCAGGGATTAGACCCCGAACGTAGGAACATCAAGGCTAACAATGACGCAAGAAAAGGTGGGCAATATGAAGTTCGAAAAGGTTTGATTGGTTATGTAGATTCCAAAACTCATAAATTTAATTTTTTTGTACCTCAGATTTTGTGAGGTTCTATCTTCCATTACTACCATAACACCTATTTTGGTGGACATTTTGGTCAGGATAAAACTGTAGGTAGGATAAAAGATTTGTTTTTCTGGCCGGGGCTGGGGAAGTACATTGAACAACTCATCAAAGAATGTGTACAGTGTCAGCGAGCAAGGCTTCAGAACACAAAAATCATCAGTCCATATAGTGCAAGTGATGCCAAGTTCCCTTGGGAACGCTTGTACTTAGATGTGTTTGGTCCCCTACCTCGTGCAGCTGCTGGGTTTTCATCCATATTGGTGGCTGTAGATAGCTTCAGTAAGTTTGTATTTTTCTTTCCTTTAAGAAACATGAAATCTGTGGAAATTTGTAGGGTTCTAACCCAGAGGTTGTTCCCTATTTTTGGTTCTCCTGTAAGTATTGTAATGGATAATGCCACCTATTTCGTGTCAACTGAAATTAAAAATCTTGCTTTCTCCTGGGGGATAAAATTGGTATAGACGACCCCTTATTATCCAAAGGCCCATTTAGTGGAGCGATATAATCACAACCTAAAAGTAGCTTTAACAGTTTTTCAAACAGAGTCACCTAAGGACTAGAACACTGCTTTATATCAGTTGTCTTTGGCATTCAACAATGGTGTTAGTAGTGCAACAAAGAAGGTACCTGCTGAATTATTCTTTGGGAGAAGTTTGTTTCATCCTCTCATTAATACCTGGGGGGCTACACGAATTCTGCTGGGAGGCAGTAGATTGGAAAGACCTAGAGGACATTTGGGAAGAAAACACCAGTAATTTAAAAAATACCATTTGAAACTATCTTCCAAGAAGGATTACAATAGTGGTTTAGTTAAGATAAAAGTGAGAGACAAAGTGTTTGTCGAATCTCATTTGTTGAGCAATAAGGCGGCTAAGTTTAGCGCCAAACTTGCACCTAAATTTGTAGGTCCCCTTGTAGTTAAGCGATTCTTATCTCCAGTGACGGTTCTGTTAGGAGATGTAGCCCATCCGCGGTGCCAGAATAAGGCACATCTTTCGCAATTAGAGTTAAATACCTCTCAATGAGGGTGTTTTTGGACTGTTTTGCAACCACTGAAACATTTTTTCTTTTGGGGATTTTGATATGTTTGGGGTTATTGATAATTGTTTGTGGTATCATCATGTTTTTTCTTCAAACTGTTATCCTGGGGTTTGTATTTTAACTATGTGTAGGGGTCATTCCCACGAGATCGTCATCTCTCACTCATATCCATTTCATAAGTGTTTTTCATCTCCATTTAGTAATAAGGTGTATCCATGCTCACATTCATCAGGGAATCCATATCCATATAGAAGTAAAATGTATGCATGTCCATTTCATGTTGATTATATTATTTCACATGTGGATTTAAGGTGTAATTTAGGGTGTATTCACTTTAAAACAGAATGTGTAAAAAAAGAAAAGAAATTCATTGAAATTAAAAATGTAGGGTCCCAAACTAAGTGCTTTCCCCATGGGGTAGTCAGGATGGTTTGACGCCTGGTGGTGGCGTCCTTGATCAAATGAAATGAAGTTTTTCTTGGATTTGACACCAGTAATGCTTGCACAAGCAATGTTTCTTTGTTTTGGTCCTGATGCTGATTGGGAGCTGGTAATGGCATCTGCAAAGCTTTCAACCACTCTGTCATTTTCATAGAGATGATGATTGGACATTCGTCGGAGCTGGTCACTTCGGCGAGGATGCTGCAACCTTCCTGATGTTCTTCATAGAGTCTCTCCTTTTGGAGGGGACGTTGAGACACACCTGCCTCAAAAACTGGAATCTGTGTATGTGTATATTGGACAGCGTCATTTTACACTTCAATTCGTCCTGAGTGTTTGGCTGAATATTTACATTTTTGTAAAAAACTTACGTGATGGAATTTACTACGAACCTACAATAACATGTACTAACCTCTGTTTCCATGTACGTTGTTAATTAAGCTTCGGGTAATTGCATAATACCAACACAAGAAGCTGAACCAGCAGCATAACGACCTATCACCACGTAAGAAAACTGGCAACTACCCAAGCATGGTCGGCAGGCAGGCGTGCCGCGCAACAGTGGTACTTAGTCAGCGGGGATGTGGTAAACTACATCCGCTTCTCAGAAATCCATAAGCACGTGATAGGGTGAGTGCGCACACAGAGGGAGGCCACTGACATTGCGATGGGAAGACAGTCTTGAAATTCAATGCCCCAGTGACAAGTGCTCTGCACCGATTAACAACCCTTTTCTCTAGACACTTCGATGCCCTGTGATTGGGTGATTCAATACTGTAACCCCACTAAGGGGAATTAAGTTTTTGGTGTATAAATAGGCCTACGAGGGGGCTGTCTATTGAGAGACGGCTTCCTTGTGGGGACGAACACCTAGCTGAGATAAGTACTATTTAAAAAAAATGTTTGTACGTCAGTAAGGCAGGTTCAGGAAGGATCAAGTTGCAGATCCTTCATAGGAGATTTGAAACTAACCAAATGTTTACAAGTACCAAATTATGAATTTCTTTTTCTTTTAATAAAAGTAGAATTTTAAAGGAATCATGGCGTTTTTAATGGGACTCGTGTCCTTTAACTTGGTAAAAAGGGGGAAACTACTCATTTGGCCTCAGTATTATATGTCAATGGCCAGTAAATGTTAAAAATAATTGAAAATTGACATAGTTTTTTTTTGTGGCCTTCGGGCTTCTTTAACGGCCAATTAATATACAAAAAAAGTTATAATTCTTCAAACAGACATGGAATGTCGCTTGGTGGCCTTTTTATAAGTATATTGGCCTGTAACTGTTTTGAAAATCATAAAATAAACTTTGTCTTTTGTGTGGCCCTCTGCTGCTTTGTTTGACCAAAAAATTGTAGAACAAAATTCATAAAATAAATATTGTTGTTAAGGTGGCCTTACGCAGTTCTAGTGGTCATAATTTGACTTTAAATTTGTTAAACGTAATTTTTCCTTGTTAGCCTTGGGCTTTATTAGTGGCCAGTAGGCCCTAAGAATAAATGACAACATGCGCTAAGCCTGAAAATAAAAGATTAGATTTTTACATATTTCAAAAGGAAAAATACAGAAGTATTTAAAGAATCTCGTATGGGAGATTTTAAGGAAGCAATTGTTGGCTCTTTTATGTATTCTAGATTGTTGTATATTTTATTTTGTCCCAGCATGATATTTATGAATAATACATATATTAGATATATGGGGTGTAAATAAGGCTAGGTTTGCCAACCCAATCAGAGTAAATATATACAGTAAAAATTTACATATTCTATGACTTGCATTTAAGTTTTGTAATATTCAAAACTAATATTTTAAAACTAATAGTGTTTTCCAAAGTTGCGTTGGAGCAAAAATTGTAATGAATGTAGAACTTCATGTAGAATGTTCTATTTACTTGTATGATCAACAACAACACCACCACCACCACCACCACCACCACCACCACCACCACCACCACCACCACCACCACCACCGCCCAGAAAAAAATCAAAACAAAATATCAATAAAATACAGGAAGTTAGTTCATTATTTACTTATTGTAGTATTGTGTGTGTGCCTCCCATTCTTGCAGTGTATTTTACTCATTAAGGGGTTTTCTGAAGTTTTTCACTTTCCGGTTTTCTTTACGATAATTTGGGCTTGTGGTTTTGCCCCCTTGTTGCTTCCTCTGACATAGAGTGTGCTACACAGCGTTGTCGTGAGTGGCTGTAGCCGAGTGTATCGGTACCTGTAAGAGCATGTATAAAAAGAATATTATGTTTCATTATCAATATTGCATCTATTTCTTAATAAAGTCGACTCCAAATATGATGTCTTGCTTTAAATTGTCCACGACTAAGAAGTCCTGCGGATATGTGTTTCCCTGAAATGCATAAGTTAACTGTTGTTTGAAATTTATGTATTGCCAATACTGAAGATGGTCAGAGTAAGGTGATGTTTTCCATTAAAGGCTGAAGTAGTTGTGTCGAAATCAGTGTGCTTGCTACACTACTCTGGGAACACCCAGTGTCGAAGTAATGCATAGTATTTTCTGCCTTTTATTTTGAGAACACTCGTGGTGTTGACAAACGGAGGTCGGCATGTTGATAATCGAGTGTTGTGGAGTGGCACGAATGTTGATTTATTCTAGATTGAGGCGTAGGCCTGCTCAGGAAGTTATGATACTCTGGCTAATCATCGCAGGCCTGACGACTCGTGTTATGATGATAACTGGTATTGTCAACGGCGCTATTTAGGTTGTCCTGTGCTAGATAAATTTTTTTGCGCACAAGCCCGAATTTGTTTTTAAAGCTTTTAAAGTGGTCGCCGATATTTGTTGCAAATTCAAACGTTTGCTGCAGAAACACTGTGCAATGACGGGCTTAACCGCCTATATATAAACATAAGGTACAAGTGTCTTGGCCAAGGCTACGTGGGCCGGTGACTTTTTCTGTCTGCTCGATGTTTCGCGGTGAATCGGCAACATTGCGTTTTTCTGCGCACAGCAGCGGCGTGGCAACGTTGACCTCGATCACATGGTGGGGCGATGAGTCACTTTTTTTTGTTTTTCTGCTGCTCGGGCGACGACGCACACTCAATTCACTGAGGCGACAATTTTCGTGTTCTGACTGCATTCGCTGTCAATGCCGGCGGCGTGAATGCAATTGTTGACTTAGAGAAGGGGGGAGGGGGGTCTTGTGACTGGCGTGGTCCCAGCTCCCAAGTCTAAATTCCCTGAAGCTATATGGCCCCATATTGGGCTCCAATTGATGCAGGCTATTCTATGTTAGTTGTGGTAAAGCGCTGATTGCCCTCCTGAGTCCTTGCTATAACCCTTCCGTGAGGTGATCTTTATTCAAACTATTTGTCTTGGCCCGCCGGGTCGTGGTTGGTTCACGTAGGTGCCACCTAGTGGAGGAGTTATTCCGGAGCGGACCGAAATCAAACCCCAAGGTGATTCAAACCGTGATCGACTCCAGCCAAAGGAGTGCAATCTTATTCACAGAGAGGGCTGCCAATAAGCGGGATGCCAGCTATTCCAGGTCCCTTGCGATGGCAGGGACCATGGACGATAACTAGGCTACAATGAAAGGGGGGCCACGGCCAGCAGATCCCCAAGTAGGCGTCAAGCTCCGATTGGTGATCTAGCGGTACGGAAGGCAAGCCGGGATGTGGGGTGAACTCCGGAGCTGCAGATGGGGGTGCATCCTCGTAGTTAGGACTTTCAACAATCTGTATTTGCAGTTTTCTGTAGAGACTGCAGCGCTCTACATCTATTTTGGTTAGGTATTCCACCTATCTTTCTATTGATTTGAACCTCCAATCCTATAACAATACCAAAACTCTTCCCTTTCTACTGACGTGCAGTCCTGGGGGGGGGGGGGGGGGTGTCTTCTCCAGACATGCTCGAGGCACTGACGGCGGGATGTGCAGGAGAGTTGAACACCGCTGTGGGTAGGCGAGGGAACACCAAATACCCAGGCACTTCAGTATGTCCTTTTCAGACTATACATCTTCTTCAGGCCCCTTCTCCTATAGAGTTCAACACGCTCACACCTAATCCACAGAGTGGTGTTGGGTAGCACAACATTTTCAATTAGCAGTAACGTGAGAGGGTACTAAGAAATAAAAAAAGTCAACTAAATTAAGTTTGATGTAAAATTTATTCTTACATCAAGGAAAACAATGAGGAAGCCCGGTTCAACATACACTAATTAGCTTACAAATTACTTAGTCTCTTTATGCAGGCGAAGGTGAGTCTGGACAAATCTTATGTTAAAATAATCTAGTCTGAGACTTACGCAATTAACGGAGTTTGTGTGGTTGTTGTCCAGAGGGGACATTGCAACGACCTGCTACCGTGGAATCAAGGAGAGACTGGGGTAAAGAGGTCCAGGGTTTGGAAGTCGAGGTTACCTCTGGAGCGTCTTGCAGGAAATGCGGTTGGACTGGTGCAGAAGTCTTCTCAAGCTGCGGGTAGAGCCTTCACAAGTTGCGAGAAGAGCCTTCACAAGCTGGACGTAGAGCCTTTTGCAAGCTAGGAGAGGGGGAGGTCTTGGTCAGACCAGGGAGAGCTTGCTGACCTATACTGCTGGCGAGCCGGCAAACTCTGGCTAGAGGCATTTCTGAGCCTCCTTATATAATCCAATGTCAGTGCTTCAGGGCTCTTTCGGAGGTGCGGCGGGATGACAGCCTTCCTCCCCAGGGGCTGTTTTTTCACAGGGTTGCTGCGATGCCGCACATTCCTCATCACCCTGGGTTGAGGCTGGCAACAGGTTTACAACCTCAGCTCGAGGCTCTGCGATAGTGATGTCACGGGGTGCAGAGGTGCTGCGATCCTGTGGTGTCTCTTGTAACTTACTTCTCTGTTATCTGAGGTCAGTGGCTCGTCGGGTAAAACAATCTTGGTTTGAGGGGGTGGCGACCGCATGTCGGAATTTGGGTGGGCAGTACAATAATAATTAATTGCATTAATTATAAGTGTGTCTGAGGTTGTCCAGCGCATGGAGTCAACTCTGCCGGCACGTGAATGGTAGTTTGCCACTGTTGTGACTTGCCCCGAGCTCTTCCTTGCTTGTTTATGAGGCGAAGTCGCCCGTTGGGTGCGCATGCGGGCTGCGGAGCAGTATGGCATGTGTCAATACAGAGAGTGTACACAACTTTGTCAGACCTTCAGAACTCATTCAAACCTGTGAGAAAACGTGTCCTTCGGGAGAAAACTTCCATAGAAATTTCTAAATTGTCATCAACAGTTAAGCAGCAGTTAATGGTGAAGTTCTTGTTGCTGTAGGTTTGAAATGCCAAACCAAACCTGCATCTTTGACCAACCAAGAGCCAAACAAAAGACTTCAAAGTCCATGCCAACAGGCTCTTTAACCCTCGAAACATTACAACCAAGTTGATGCCATAGTTGAGAGTGCTAAGGAGATTTCCCTAATTTGCAAACTCCCACAACAACAGTTTTTGGAAGGGTATTTGGCTTTCCAGAATCAAGTTGCAGCAGAGCTGAATATTATGAAACCTGTTGATGTATTCACAGTGTTGCTAGGTCTGCAAGGCGACCACAGTGA
Organism: Dryococelus australis; assembly: GCA_029891345.1. Taxonomy (NCBI): domain Eukaryota; kingdom Metazoa; phylum Arthropoda; class Insecta; order Phasmatodea; family Phasmatidae; genus Dryococelus; species Dryococelus australis. The sequence goes on along the minus strand of CM056997.1, from coordinate 49,222,364 downwards.
CTTTGTGCCCCAGTGTTTGTCAGTGTTGTGGATACATCCTTCCAACACTGACAGTGAGCGTGCATTTTCAGCACATGGATATATATTATCTGATTTGAGAACAAACTTGGAACACAGTAACATTGAAATCTTACTTCTCAGTTCTTTAGTAGGCCTAACAACTATGATTCAAATAATGAGGAACATATTGATAAATTTAACTGTAAGCGAATAATTTAAGACGATTGCCAACTAATCACTCAGGTTCAAAAAATGCTTTTTAAAATGTCCTTAGGCTAAGTAAGATTTTAAGAAATGTTAGTAAGTCATGTAAACTTATATACATCATGTTTGTACGTTTGTATTGCAATAAGTGCTGCGAATTATTCTAGTATTGTAAAAATTAATTAATTGTATAAAAATACTATGAAACCAATAATACTGAGAGTGAGAAGTATTCTTTGATTTTTTGCCACAAATATAGGTTTACCCATATTCCCTCTTTCTTTGTGTAATAACGAAATATAACACTGCTTTCACTCTATTCACTGCCAAAGAGAAATTTTATTTACGATTTTTTGGAGTTCCTACATATTAAGTAACGAGTGAAAATAAAACAACTTAGGCCTGAGCCTACGTGTAAATACTAGTGGCAACCAAAGTGTAATAACCTGCCATAGAGTAGAAGTTATATTACTAAGTAAGCCAGTGTAAGTAATGTAATTTGAAAGTAGCAGTAATCAATAACAGATTTGACATGAATAAGCTTACACCTCAGGGGAAACACACACAGAATTTTAATGCGAACCAAGGCATGGATTGGTATTCCATGTCACGGTGCTAGAACTGGGAATTATTTTCTAAGCACGCCACTTGGGGAACGACGGAGCAAAAATATAAAATCTTCAGCACCTAACAGTGGCACCTTAAGTGCAACCATTTAGCTTTAGGAATTTTTTCCACAACACTAGCACTTGTCGCCAAAAATTTACGTTTACTTTCTGGTTACACGCACGCTCCTTGGTCAACTCTTCCCTCCTGAGTTCTCCCTCTACTGCCTCCTCCAGTCCTCCCCCTTGGTCATTTCTATTTAAGCCCATGCACTTCCCCTCCCTTCCTTCTTAACCAGCTCGGTCGCCTTGTATTACGAATGATTTACCTTGCCAGCTGATTAGGGCCTTCAGTTGTGATACAATGTTCATCAAAGTAATTTTATCGCAGTTAAAACACAGCGATCATGGTGCAGTCGCAGACTACCAGCTTGTTGCAAAATCATCGGCCTGTGGGACGATGATGCCTAGCGAAATTATCCACTAGTTTGGTGGAAAGTGAATTTCTTACACGAGTCCAGAGTTGGGAATTTTCATGGTGAGTTTCGGCAACCAATATTGTGGGAAAAGTTGGCCGAATGTGTATTTGTTGCTCCATGAAATTCAGTGTAAATTTTGGGGTCATGATCAGTTGATCTGCTACGTCTGCTTTAAATGAGTTTACAATACCAGTATTCTCGGGTGAAAAGTCCGTGTAAGCGTTTGGCAAGCTTGCCCTATTGACTATGGGCTTCAAACCTCGAGTTTGGCTGATGCGTTTTCAGTATAGAGGCTTTAAATGGGATATCATTTTACGTAATTATGTGCTCCTTTTCAATGATTCCGAATTATAATAGTCAGCCAGAGAAATTCCAAATTTTGCGGTGTTGGCTATGAAATGGCACTAGAGGTTTCCCAGCACCATGAATCTGGGGTTTCGGTGTCAAGTCCTGAGGTTTTGGACAAAATCGGAGGCAAATGCCTTACAGCAGTTTGATTTGAATGAAAATGGTTGGTGTTGAACGTAATTTGTTTGGACTGTGTCGACCAAGCATGAATAGCGGTTCTGTGGTTTTTCTAGCCTCGATAAGTCTTGAAAGTAAGATCCGCCAGTCAGATTCACCATGGCTTATTCTTTTAATTGATTTTTGCAGACTTTACTCTCTTAAAGGAAATGAGCTGTCTAGTTTGCCAATTTGACTTCATTACAGTTGTCGTTCCTACCAGGTTTGAAACTAATCAATACTTATTTGTTCTGCATTATTTTGCTGTCAAGGTATGAAAGCAAAACTTTTCACTCGTCAATTGCTGACTTATTCCTTGTTAAAAAAAAAAATTAATGCTGTGTTAACGAACAGAAACTCAAGGAACACGACTGTGATAAATAATTTATCAAAAGAGGGTTAGATTTGATAGTTGTGAATATTCACTGTTGGCATTATCACTGTGGTTTGACATTGGAATATTTACGTCATATTTTTTAATACATATTGCGCAGGTGCACTATTTTCTAAGGGTTGTTCAGGACAAGCGAACCCTACTGTAAGGATGAAATGTTTTATGCGCTGAAGTGCATATTTTTTAATGGATCTGCATTATAAAGAGTTTAGGTATTTGCACACTACTTGTGTGCAAGAAATGGTATAACACATTGAATGTGTAATTTTGCAGTCTCCCTGAAGCTATATTTTAAGATAATATGTGTACTATATTTAAAGTTTGTATTAATATGCCCTTGGATAATAACGAATCGTGGCAGAGCACACAAAGGGACATTTAAGTGATTAAGGCTGATATTGACACTGTGATTTTGAGCCTCATTATTGCAATTATTTTTATTTGTTGTGCTTCAGATGAGAAGGGGCACATAGACATATCATTTTTTGTGAATTACTCTAAAGTGAGAGTTTTGATATCAGTTGCATTGAGCTACATCATTTTTATAGTAACCTATTTTAATGATTTATAAACGGTCGTGTCTATGTATGTTGGCAAAGTGAATTTCAATATCAACTATGTTGTACTAATTGAGACAAAGTATATGGAAGTGGTGGCTTGAGCTCTACTCTCAATAAACAGCATCTTTATTCTGCCCTTGGCAGTTTGTAAAGCTGATAGAATGGTAACTAAAAAAGTCTAACTGTATGGTGTACATATATATTTTGTGATAATACCTTTGTAATCAATAGTTTGAGACGTGGTGTGAAAAAATGATTCTAGATGCTAAACATAAATGGAACAAAAATGTTTGTTTGTCCAGATGTTATACGTTTGATTAAATGTTCTTGCCTGGTGTTCCTTTGTAGGGCACACTCTTAATAATATTAAAAGTGTTAGGAACCGGTCTTTTACTTTCGCATTTCGTATTTTTACATGAGCTGCAAAGAGCCGTGGATTACATTTCAGAAGTTGTAAAGATTGTGCATCCAATTGTAAATATAATTGTGTTAGGCGTAGTATTAAATTTTAGTATTTTAAAGAAGGGAAGCACATAGTAAGAAACTTAAAATTTAACTTAATGCGAACCGTAGAGCCGCTGGATCGATTAAGTGTCTTACAAGTTATACCAGTATGACCCTGCGTAAGATCGTGCTGGTTATGTAGCAGCTGTTAGGGATGAAGGTTGGGGCTAAAGTAGGGGGGTTAAGCTTACATTTCATTGCCTGAACCTGACTGCATAACAACCTGTACATAGTATATTAAGGTGTTTAGTTGTAAGATTTCTGATATGTAACATATGTTGGGGATGAAGGTTGGGGCTAAATTAGAAGGAGTTATTTGCTTACAATTCATTTCCCAGCCATATTTACATTATCACTTGTACATCACTGATTTGTGTGTTTACATGTGTAGATAGATATAGAGTTAAGTAACAACCATTGTATGTATAAGTGTTTCCCTGTTAGTTATTAAACATATTATTCAAGGAGACGTATATTTACTCAACTTAAATATGACGTCAGCAGCCGCAGAATACGTAAATTTTTTAAAATAATAAATCTCAATTCATTAATGTATGTATTAAGTGGTAGGTCATAATGATGTTTGTCATTAATCTGGATCTGAACTAAGTGAGCCAAATGGGCCACAAAAAGACACTTGTTTCCAAAAATTAATGACAGCGTAACAATAAACAGAGCAGGTTATCCTTAAAAATGAGACTGTACATGATTAATTACGCTCAGAGTGAAAATTAATTAATTGTGTAAATTGTAATTAAAAGATTATTGTTAAGTGATGCCTTTATTATTCTCTTTCAATAAATAAGCTACGTAAGCAAGACTCAATTATATCAAAACATATTAATGTGTTACTGCATCATGCTAATGACTGCACGGTACAGTTTGATCTTTCCTTCTTCAGTGATCTTGTTCTTTAATCATAGGTGAGAACCTGTATGTTAACTTAGGGACTTAAAAGAGCTCTTTTAATTGTTTAATATTTGCACAAGAAAGAACATAAGAAAGTAAAGTTTTAAAAGGAAGCTGCAGGGCTAATCACAAACTTTGACGTATGCCAACCTGCTGCGCTACCGAGATGCGCACTCTACGGCCGACTTTGCCCCATGAGCACGCCAAGCGCAGGGCGAAATAAAATTTTTTTGGCCGTTGAGACTTGGAAATAATAATATTAAGGACTACATGCATTGGGTAGTCATCAATGTAATTGGACTGCACATCTGAAATTATGATCTTCCTCATCCCATCAAAAAGGAACGTGCCAGAACAGCTCAGACGAAGAAATAATAATAATAATTTAAAAAATACTACCATGTCTGGTCAAGAAGTTCCAAACCAAACTCAAGATAGTAGAACCCCCATGACCTTCTGACGTCATGGCCTGCCTGCCTGCCTCAGTCCGGGGTGCATGAAAATGTCATAGCCTCCACCAGGGCAGATAAGAAATTGTGCGACGCTCCCACAGCAGATAAACCAGCCCGTGTTGGAAGCCTACGCTACCCCTCGCCCCCGGAGAATCACTGACACAGGGCGATTAAAGTATAAAAAGAAGTACAGCCCCATGGTCCAGCAGACGCTAGAGTTCGCCGTTCGTAGGGTTTGCGAGCTGTCCTACAGTCTGCGGAAAACTCTCTCCTCTGCAGCCCGCCCAGGGTTCAACCTCGTTCGCTTCAGCAGCACAAAGCAGGGCTCGAACCACTACCTCCAGTCAGCAGTTTGCAGAAGGCTGCCAGCACTCCAGCCCCAGCTTGGACAAGGTTTCCTTCAGTTAACCACCCAGGGACAGCTTTCCATGTTTGGTGAATCCCACACCTGTACCCACTAACCTTTACCTCAGTCAACTTCCCTTGACTCCCACGGTAATAGGTCGTTGCACAATTTACATCTCCTGGATAGAGTAATTAATAATAAAATGAAAGTGTGTGTGCGTGTGTGTGTGTGCATATATATACATGCACACACACACTTTCATTTTATTATTAATTACTCTATCCAGGAGATGTAAATTTATATATATATATATATATATATATATATATTTATTGCATTCCCCATTGGAAGCAACTTTCTCGGAGCCCTGCAAAATATCTACTTGCAGGCCCGTTTCGTATCCTTCCGCCAAATGTAAACAAACATTGTCATGTGACTGCCATGTAGTCTGTCAAATTCAATGTTTACATGCCATTGTGTGTGAACATGTGTTCGTATACTTTCGCTACACCTAAAAATAAACTTTGATATGTGACTTCTACTTTTATACCTGTCAAATCTGTTGTTTACTATTTACAGCTTTTCAAATAATTCTGTCTTAGGTCTATTTCAAAAACCATTTCGTACGAATATTCACAGTTTATGCCTATAACATTATTTAGGTCAGCTTTATGAAGTTTTAAAAATGCCTGAATTAACGATAGTTCTTACGGTTACGTTACATTAACATATTTGTTTTCCACGACATAGCACATTACACGTAATGCACATTAATATTTTGCCACGACTGTGTTAAACACTGTTACAATTGCGGGGTAATGAACTGTAGTATCACTTTTTGTTATTGATATGTGTTGGGTTATTTCTTTAAAAAGACGGCCTCAATTTGAATAACGAAAAAATAGACAGTCCAATGAAAATGTGACATTAAAATCAAGCACGCAACTCATGTAGCTCATTTTTTGTTATAGAAACTTAACATGCACTCAAATAAGCCTACCGTAACTTTTATTCCACTCATATGTATATGTATTGCTACTTATTGGGTATTATTGAAATTTATTGGGGCTGGGCTTGGTTATTTTGTTGGGATTGGTGGTAAATCACGTTACACGACTGTGTTTCAAACACCCAGGGCAAAGGTAAAATGTTATGATAAACATACGTGGATGTAAATAAATAACTTCTCCATAAAAACAGTTCACATTTAGCACGTATAAATAGTTCACATCAAATATTTGAAATCACGCACACACAGATTCAGTGTAACTATTACCAAACAGCCACGCCATGCTATTACACACACAGTGGTTAACAAAACACACATTGACAATATATTTATTACTGCTGCGGAAACACAGATTTATCACATCGTAACTTGCTTAGGTAGGTTTAAAAAACACAATGTCTACAAAATTGATATGGTAATTTGAAGTATTTTTTGGAGTAAGTACGTTAAAACAGCAAAACGCCATGTCATGGCTCGCCACGTCTGCCAACATCACTTTGTTTCTGCCCTGCCATCATATCTAAATATATTAAAATAAGTATTCAAACATTAAAATCTCTTTTCAGTAGTAAATTACAAATTCAAAAATCATTATTTTGCTGTAATAAGTATGAAATATGCTAAAATTGAAAACATGTACAATTATTAGCATATTAACGAAGTGAAACTTCCCGAGTGTGAAAGAGATAAAGACAGAGAGAGTGTGACAAAGCTCGCTCAGCAGACAGTTGCTTCAAAACTGCTCTCGCTTGATAAGCAACACCATACCATTACGGCCTACTCACGATATTTTCCGGTGTTATTTTAAACTGTAAAAATGAGATATGTTGCCATCAGGGGTAACTAAATATTTCAATATTTCAATAGGCACCGTTTAATTTACAAATAGTATACTAAAAAACTAGGTTAAAATAATATTTTAACTGTGAACTATTTCTTACCGGCCGTTGCCAACACATCACTACTCTCGCTGTTAATTCAAACTTAAAAAGAAATAAATATTACAAGTTAGAGAATATATTACAGTAAAGTTTCATTTATTCAATGATACAGTACTCTACAGTTAACCACAGTGTTATATATTTGTGGAATAGAGGTTATTGAAAAATCAGGTTGACATGTATTGCCTACAGTGTTTTTTCAAAGGTTGATTTTCATAAGTCGTTTCCAATCGGGAATGGACTACATACATACACACACACGCACGCGCACACACACTGATTTTATTATCAATTACGCATTTTCGTAGGAATAATTTTATTAATATTCCCAGGCTTGCCTTCGCCTGTTGATTGAGACCTACATATTTTACCAAGCTTTAATATTTCTTTACCTAGTTTTTAGAGTGTACTACATTAGCCGGATCTTGCTTCGATTTTAAACTTAATAAAATATTAAGTCACAAACTTCTCCCCCTTGTGTGTCGACTAACGTAATTTTAGTTTTAGATGCCGTGTCATTTTTATTGCTTTATTAATTCAGTATTTAATTGCAGTGTTGTGTATTAATTCAGGACGCAGTTAATTCTAACTAACTTCACGTCTTTATCTGGCAGTGTAGTGTGCTGTGTTCCTCAGGAGGCAGGGACTGATAAAGGATTTAACACCTGAGATTCCAGTTCACCTGCTGCTGATACAAGGTACAAGGTTTAGTTACTTGGGTTGCCCTTGTGAACAGCAGGTCCGCGGGAGTAACTGCAGAATTCACCCCACCCAAGACTGTTCGTACACAACCCTGGCTGACAACCTCAATTTTATTTTGTTGTATTTCACTACTCAATGCGCAAACAGCACAGTGGTACTGGAAGCTCAGAGGCGTGCGAGGCGCGACTTACTGCAACAAGCATTATTAAATCAGATAATTAATGACTCACACCTTAGTACACTGGCCCCTAGTGAATCCGAGAACGACCCTATTGATTACAATATAATATTACCCCCTGACCACGAAACCTCGTTAAAACACTTTTTAGGTTGGTGTGAACCAGACAAAGAATCCGACTCTGAGGAAGCCCAGTTCAGCCAACCCTTATACAGGTATCAAACTCTAATACACTCACACAGAGCCCCTCTAGCCGAACAAGCATTGTGAATCTAAACTCTGGCAGGATACTTCGGGTTTGACACCCGAGAACAGAAGTACCCCCAAACTTCTGCACAATAACGTTGGCTTCAGGAAGGACGATCAGGGTTCGAATCCCTCCACACAGCGGGAACAATCCATAGCGAACTTCATCCCCGCTCGACAACCAATGAGGCAGCGACGGATCAATCCTGTCAGTGTAAGCCAGATCGCTCACCCCCACAATCACTTTTATCTCACATCCGATTGAGCTCATCCACCTTTATTGGGACAGCTGACGTCCTGATTATTGACGTCCCTTGTGGTACAGAGAATAAGGCTGCCCGGAATGGATAGCTTAACGCTCCGATTCACCCTGGGGTTTGACTCCTCTCCACCTCGTAAGGTCCGAGAGGGCAGTCACGCCCTAACCACTTATCCACGAAGAGGAGCACGCATCAAGTTAATGTAATGTGCGACAATATCTGACTCTTAGAAAAGGCGATAACTCCATTCTCATTAGGAACCATGGTAAATTAACCATTAGCTTTGCATAACTCAGTCCTCTTGTAAGACAATGTACCCAAACAGGCATCGAACCTTTGACGCCAGACTTTTAACATAACAACATTTTAAGAAAATCTGATTGTAATAAATACTCAATTCTCGTTTGCTATATACGAGCTGGTGCTTTAACTGAAACTAGGCAACACTAATATACACCAGGTAGAAACGTGACCTCACGTTGCTCACAAACATGACCTGCAGCCGAATTCCCAACTCAGCAGCATCCCTTATTGTATTGGAAGCGAAGAATCGAGTCAGCTGAGACAGTCACCACACCCCCACCGCTCCAGACTGTAGACAAGGGGAAGCGAGGGAGATCGAAGTGAGAAGGGGAGAAGCCGTTAGCTGTCACAGACACAAGCCAGATGTCACGCACAGAATAGGCACGGCGCTAGATCTTCAACTCTCTATACCGTCAAGAAGCCGACCCAGAGGACTCAACACCAGAAAATGTTTCTTCCACTTGAGATGGGTCATTCCAAAAGTAGGGGGGGGGGGGGAGGAATGACGTGTGACGCATTCCTGTGCAGTTGGCATGCACTCTCTTCTTGCGACTTTGCCCCATTGTCAACCACCAGCGCTAATTTTTTGGTCAAGTCTCAATCACATTAGTACATTAAATCACATGCCTACAGGGTTCACAATTATCACGTCATGGGCGATTACAGACACATAGTCGCGGAAATTTTATTACCTACCGCAAGCTGTCACGTGGACGTCCTAACCCCAACACAGGAATTTTAGTCTTCAATGAGGCACCGACACCCTCCGCTGAAAGAAGCAAGTTTGAGGGTTTGCTGTAGGAGCACAGCATCCAGTCTACACAATCACCGCAGCCACCAGTGCCTCGCAGTAAGGCAATAATATATGTCACCACCTCCACCCCAGGAGATAAGAAAAGGGTAGCACTGCAATGAAGCTCTAATAAACAACCCCATGCAGAGTGAGACTAGCATATTCCCTGCTGCCTTCTGGAAGCTAACAAGCCAAGAATTTTAGTATAAAAAAAAGGTGAATCCCAGACCCGGTAGTAGTCATAGCTCTCGTCCATTCTGTAAAAGGCCTATGGAGCAACAAGGGTGACTATTCACCCTCTCTTTCAGTCCGCATAAGGCCAAAGAACTGTCTTAACAATGCGAAGGCCAGTAGACCACGAATGGTAAGTGGCAGCCAAACCTACCTTCCCCTCCAGGGACAACTTCATAAGGACACCCAACGTAGGGCACGACGCTGTTTTAATTCAGCCTAGGTACCAGGACTAGGTCAGTTACACTCCATTTGCACTCTTTGTAATCATGCCTGTTGATAGCACCTTAAAACCCTCGACAACCTGCCAACCCCTCCCCCATAGCTCTCTACTCCCCCCCCCCCCACCCTTTTCCAAGCACTTCAGTTTAGTCACTAGAGAATGAGAGCTGAATGAACGAAGAAGGAAGGAAATAACGTCAGACTGGTTGGTGAATTTTATGTTGTGAAATTAAGTTTTGGTTCTCTTTGACAAATGTGGGAGGAGGGGAGTTAAACCCCAAGGTAAACGTAATTTGTAAAGTCTCCCTGTAGGAGGCTTTCATTTTGCTTACAGTTGGGGCATCCAAATATTGTTAAGCCAGCTTCACAGAGAACATGGAAGTAAGGGATGTAGGCGGGGTCCTAAGTTCCCCTACTACCCACCCTTGGTAGAGTCGACCTGGTTGACTGATGTGTAGGAATGAAGTCGGGGCTTTTGGGACAATTTCTTTATGTTTAAATATTTGATATTGGCAATGCATGTTATAGCAGGCTCCAGGGGGCCCGAACACCAGAACTTAGAAGTTAACCTTGTATGTACTATGGATTTCAACAGCGGCCGGCCCCCTGTTCTAATAACACCTCTGAGTGACCTAGCAACACGAGTGTATAAAAGCGAGAGCCACACTCCCCCCTCCCCCCCACTGGCAGACGACGTGTGAGGCGACAACGTTAGTGTCAGTGAGACATAGAAGAAAGCAGAGGTCTGGCGAACGCTGGGCCACCGAGATACGTCTTATTGGTGAGCATAAGTCCGACTAGGCGGTAGGGTGGCATTCCCTTTATCGAGACCCCATAATTAAAGAATAATGTCATGTGGCAAGGCTAGAAACTATTGCGAAGCTATATTCTTGTTATCAGTTTAATTACTAGTTAACTTGTTGCTTGTGTAGCTCTATATCCTGTATTATATCAGTAAGTCAGTTCACCGTTTTGTATAATTGTAACCTCTTGTGTTAAATTATAATATTGTCAGATGGAGTACCGTAAAGTTAGTAGTTTGTGGAGAGAGTATTGTAATAGTGTTTCAAGTTTTGTGTTATGTCCAGTTAAAGAGTTGTAATAAATATGTTTGGTAGAATCCCCTCTTTCATTAGTCACTAGCAGTAATTAGTTCCCTGTATGAACCAGGCCTACTGGAGATAGTGTTGTGGGGAGAGAAGGATAGAGAGTAGCAGGAATAGTAGTGTATTATTAATAGGTGGTAGGCAGGAGTATAACACTGGTGAAGGCGCAACCGTTTCCTCCTTCTCGTTGCCAAGCAGTTAACTCCACCATGCGCGTAAATTCATTGATTAAATTTTATGTTCGCAACCGAAAAACACGTGGCAGCGTGTCATGCTAACCAGGGCGCACGTAGAGACAGCTTTGACCCCTTTTGCAGTAATAACATTATAGTTAATTATACAGTTCATGTCTTTACTTCAAAAGTCAATAGATTATTTTGTGTAGAAAAGTGTATCAAGCAACGTAGGCGCGCCAACATAACCACGCAGCAGCCCTTGTCATGGCGCGGCTACGTTTTCTACCCTCCCTAGCCCCCAGAATGCTTTTACTTCTATTTGTGTGAAAAAAAATGCATAAATAACTGCCTATTAAGATGCATGTTGGAAAATCTGTCCCTTCGTACCAACTAGCAACACTTCAATTATTTTGGTGTGTTTTAGAAGTGTTACGCTACATTCCTTCTCTTTGTAGTTTGTTGTAGATATAAGTTAGACCAGTGCGCGGCAATACCTTTACTACAACTTCTACACTAACATGACGCCATGAACACAGAAACTCCTACTAAAACACCAGATATACGCAAATTAGTTAAAACTCTATTAAATTTCGGAGACGCGAAACATGCTATACAAGTGCACGAACAATTGAGAACTCAAGTCACCACTGCCACCACAGAACACATAACACCCATCAAACACATTTCCCCTACACAACAGAATGCAGCGTTAGAATACTCTTTTCACGACACACACACACACACACCCAGCACCAGTGGTTATCTCCGACACCGCCCACTTTCAACACTATAGACAACAAACCCATTTTTAATTTCCATCCCCAGCACAACTCCTCACATCCCCAAACACGAGTACACAAACATAAATTCTACAACACAACACCACCCTCATAACGCCACTAACAACACAATACAAAATCCACTGTTACCCAACATTCCAGTACCCACACAAATCTTCTTACAACCTCCACAACCTTCACCTTCTCAGGGGAAAAGACAGAAAACATTGAGGAATATTTGGAAATATTCAATACCGCTAGTGAACTCAACAACTGGTCGAAATTAGACAAAAAGCGACGTTTCAAGTTTTATCTAACAGGGACTGCCAAACGAACATACGAAAATTTGTATTATGCCAGTGCGCACGAAATCTCATGGCAGCAGATTGAAGAGAAACTTTTACATACATTTAGGGAACTAGATACACAAGACCACTACAAGCACCAATTACACACAAAAAAAAACAACACCCGGAACAGAGCACACTAGCACACATTGCAAACTTGACAATATATAAAAACAAATATGACACACAAGAATCAGAGTCAGAATTTGTGAATATTATTTGGGCCTCCCTGACACCCGCCATTGCGGACAAACTCATCCCACTAGCAAACGATACCCTCCACCAGCTGATCAATGTCAACAACACTGAAGTGGGCATGTACCAATGCGAACAAAATATACACCAGGATTCACAGACAACCTATTATACCAAACTCCAAACAGAAATACAGTCACTACAACATCAAATACATGCTCTCAAAAACGACCACGCCTACACAGTACCACCCCCACATCCAGTCACGGACAAACATACATTTCCACCTCCGCCCTCCACCCACTCAAGACATGTACACTCAGACACGATACAATAGGCCACCAGTAACACAGTGGACACAGTATAGGGAACCTTGCAGCCACATGAGACACAAAGGGCCCTATAAACAATACACACACACCCAGACAAACCCCTTTAGGGGAGAACACAGACAATATGGTCTAGTACAGACCCATGCTGCTCCTGATAACGTCAAACAAAAAATGTGTGGCACTTGTAATGCCATTTTAAATAAAGTTACACCCAGCAGTACATATGCGGAGATTGCAAAGTTCAATTCCTTCAGTAACATTCCACCCCAAAAGCCACCACCACCACCAGAAACTGCAAACAAATTACAACACCCACACATGTAATTTTGCAATAACACGAAATGGCTGTCAGGCATAAGTAACCCATATTAAACACTGCACTACACAAACAATCACCACCACGCTGCATCCAAAAACAATTCTGCATTGTCTGTGCAATCGCGGTCAGAAACTAGGCCACACGAGTGGATACCAAAACACAAAGCATGAAAACCCCAGCAGTTTACAACAACACACTACATTCTGCAAACTCAGACAATATACACGCCACCGGCACGGCCATTCTGTCACCCCAATACGACAAATGTTTCTAAACATCACGCCACGCGAGCGCAGTCGGCCCCACGTGACAATTGCCAACGTGACACACCCCACCCCCGCACACAAACCACAGACTTCGCCAAACTGCAGCACCAGTGCGACCTTCATGACACTATTGCCACACCTGCAACACACACACACACCCACAAAGTTGCCGGGCCACGCAGCCTTGAGCAAGCTATGTGTGCCCCCTGTTTCTATGTCGGGCACAAAGCCAACTGCTGTCCCCTCTTCCCTCATCAAGAGTTCCAGTTTCATACCAATATTGGAGAACGTTTCAACAAATTTGAGCGTAAATTTGGCCTTACGCCTCGGATTGTGAAATTGCCCTACCAAAACCAGCACTATACTACCCCCATAAATCACTCACTTCATGACACAAAGCGTTGAGTCTGAAATTATAAAAATGTGTTGCAGCATTCGCGAAAGAGTAACACACTGAGCAAACTGTCGCCATATGTCCCACATCTCACCCCACACCAACAAGCTGGTAATTCAGCCACAACGCCCCGAGTCCTGGTCAAAGTACATGGTATAGATTACTATGCTCTCCTTGATACAGGATGCTCACGTAGTAGTATTGCGAGCACTCTAGTGCCTGACCGAAACCTTTCCCCCTTAGGGAGCAAATTACTTTAGCCAGGACAACCAGTGTACTTGCTGCCCCTAAATTTGAAACCCATATGCGTTTAAATATTTCAGGGCATACCTACACTCAATGCTATTTGGTAGTAGATAATCTGCAAAAACACATCATCTTAGGGGTGGATTTTATTAAATATTATGATGTAATCCCCATTTTGAGATATATCATGCTCATACACTGTCACAACCCTCTTAAAACTATACAAGTCCCATTACAACTCCACTCACTCAACACTTAAGTAATTACACTCCTTGAACATCATATCAACACATTGCAAACCTTTGATAATGGTGATACCACATCTCCCCACATCAATACTAATCTTACACATGAACAAACATCAACACTTCACTTCAGAACATAATACACAAGTAACAAGATAGATCTGCCAATTCAATTTTGGAGCTCACGGAAGCTAACAATTTTGAAATAAAATTGGATCTTACTACAGATATACCTGTAACAACATGCCCATACAGAATGTCCCAAAGTAAGAAACGACCTCCTTACACAAGTTAAGGACATGGTAGAGGTGGGCATTATAGAAGAAGCTGATTCGCCTTATTACGCACCCTTTCACATTATTGCTAAAAAGTCAGGCGGATTGCAGTTTTTAACAGACTTTAAGAAGCTCAACCAATACCGGACTAGAGTACAATACCCGCTGCCACATACGGAAGCTACTTTGAGCACTCTCCTAAATTCAGCCTTCATAACTAGCCTAGATTTATTTTCGGGATTTTATAGTATCCCTGTTAGACCTGAGGATAGGCACAAATTAGCTTTTAAGATCAATGGCATGGGACTTTTCCAGTATCAACGAATGCCAATGGGTTAAGCACAAGTCCACAATATTTTCAAATGTTAATCAACAAACCCCTAGGACAGCGGAAATTGCATACATCGACGACATTTTCATTCATGGCAATACGTTCGAAGAGTATGTTTAAAATGCTAAAGGTTTTGAAAGACCCCGCTTATTTAATGTGAAGGTGAACACCAAGAAGTGTACATTTGCAGAAAAGACAGTTAAGGTCCTCGGCCATATTATCATGCCTGAAGGCATAACTACTGACCCCGAGAAAGTTGAAGCCATTGTCAAAATTTCACAACCCCCCCCCCCCCCCAACATCAAACAATTATGAACTTTCCTAGGCATGACGTCCTATTTACGTCGATACATTTGCAATTATGCCTCCATAGCACAATCCCTCATAGAACTTACAAAACACAACACCCTATTCAAATGGACAAATACCCATGACACCACATTCACTCACTTGAAAACAGCGATTTCCCAAGCCCATATTCTCCAGAAATTTCATGAGGACTGTGAATTTATAGTAGCATGCGATGCTAGTAATGAGGCATCAGGCGGAGCCCTCCTACAAATACAGTAGAACCTCTCTACTTGCTATTACGATCCCTCACGGTTCCCGAGAATAGGGTCGTAATAGGGGGGGGGTGTAATAAAAAGTTTGGAAAATTTTGGGCCGATTTTGACCCACCCCTAACCCCTATGCAACAAAACATGCCACTTTTTGAATGAAGTTCATATTCAGTTGTCTCTAGCGCATAAAAAAATTCTTTTTAAATTAAATATAAATATAAATATGTGTATGTATGTATATATATATATATATATATATAAATAGCTGGATGTCTCCTGATTAATTTGATACCCAAGAAAGGCATATTGGACCACCCCTTGTCGTAAAAAAGAAGGCCCAAACATAGTATGACATGGCCATTGAAAGTGTGTGAAAAGATTTGACTATGTATTATTAAAATATAACTAAACACTGTTGGAGATGCCTTATGTTCGAAGCAAAACAGAGAACTTTATTTATTGATAATATATATGAAGATAAATACATTGGATCACTCATGTGTTGGGGCTAGTAGCGAAGACATTGGCGTGCACACGTAGCTGGGCAACCACCTAGATCCTCTGCAGTGCGGCCGGGTGCGGCAACTCGCATCTGTCGATCGGTCCTAGATCCTCGGGGCTGGGCAGCTGTTGGTCGGGGTCGCTACACGCTGGCGGGCGGCGCAGCCAGCCGTAGCCCGCTACAAGATTATTCTGGTGGGCGGGGGCCAGCCGGTCTCCGCCAGTGCCATCGTTACAGGGCCGGTTCGCTTCGTGACAGCGGCCCAGTGTTACGAAAACATGCTGATAGAGGTGATTCA
Source organism: Dryococelus australis (assembly GCA_029891345.1). NCBI lineage: Eukaryota > Metazoa > Arthropoda > Insecta > Phasmatodea > Phasmatidae > Dryococelus > Dryococelus australis. The sequence goes on along the minus strand of CM056997.1, from coordinate 49,206,151 downwards.
CATCAATGTGTTGAATTTATACTAAATGTAGGCGGCATGTTGGCCTCTGCACTGGTAAGATGAGGCCTGGAAATGTTTACGGGAATATAAAGATTTAGTGCGGTCTACTTGAAATATGAATTATCCTGAATATTTCATCAAAAACTTCTGACGTGACCTATATACGCACACGTCTTTCCTCGCCAAAATATGGTAACATAAGAACACATTTTATTTGCACACACTTACCTATAGGCTGTTCACAGTAAAGTGAGCACTTTTGAAAGCTCTCTCATTTGGAATAATACTCAATAAATACATTTTATTTTAACCTAAGACATTAACTTCAGAGTGTGGTGAAATTTACACACTGTGTTTATTACTTACATGGCAATATTTATTTTAAAAGTTGGTTCAAGGATACAAATTGGCTGTAAGGAAAAAGTAACTAGGACTTCAAAAGTGCTCACTTTACCACAAACAGTGTATATATACCTTTATTCACTTTACACATAAACTTTGACTTCCAGAAAAAAAATGCCCACCAAAAAAATTAGCAAATTATGTAGGCATGGGATAACATAAACTTAAAAAAAATCATCAAAAAAGGGACATTGAATTAAATTTGAAGTTATATATACACTGATAAAGAAACTAGTCTGTAATGTGCCCCTGTTTTTACAACAAAAGAGGATAATGGAAGCGAAAAAAGACAGGGAGGGTAAGGCAGAGGTGAAAGCATGTGACTTGGACAAAGAATCCTCACTGACCCTGGCCTGCAGCTCTAACCCCCTCCCCCTCGTACACCTTTGACAGACAATACAGCAGTGTCCCCTTATGGCATTAAGTAATTTATTACTTCATGCTGCTTAGGACAACAAATGTCATAGTCTATGCCAGCAGCTTGACAAATGCACAGAAAACTCTGTGGATAATAGAATAGACCTGCCTCAAATTTTCAACTTTTTCGACCCAAACTTTTCCCAGGTCTTCAGGATTGGGTCGTAATAGAGAGGTGGTCATAATAAACGGGGTCATAATGGAGGGGTTTTACTGTAGATCTCCAAAGTAAGGAGCAACACATCATTGCGTTCGCGTCCAAGAAATTTTTCCCCTGAGGTATACCAAGATAAAGGAACAATGCTCACCTGCACTTCATTATTTAAAGCATTTGCTGAAGCCATCTTGCAAAATCCTGATAGAGCACAACAAATCCAAAATGCAGTAGCGAAGTATGTAAAAAACCAATGGAATGAAATCAAAGTTAATTTTAGTAAACAAGACACAAAATACAGGGATAGAATCACTCTGAAATAACCCAAAAACACATTTTTCCTATGGCCGTCATTTCCAAAATTATTACTTCTCTTTATAAAGTTAATGTTCAAATTGTTAAACAACATTCTGACATCCCCTTAGAAAAAAACTTGTATTGATCACTTCTTAAAATGTACCATCCTTATTGTTTTACGTTTTACTCAAACACGCCCTACAAAACCCCACCCAAGTCGACACCAAGTACCGCCGCCTCACTCGCCGTTGTGAGCTCACAGCCAACAACGAAATACTTTTCAAAATTAACACACCTCAAGGTCCATCCAAATTAACTCTCGTCCCACAGAATTATGTAAACGAAATTATCCAAGCCCACCACGGCGCCATTTTCGGAGGCGGTCATTTCGGCACACTCAAAACCCTTGCCAAAATTAAACCGTCATATTACTGGGATGAAATGGCCGACATCAAAAATTATGCCAAATCTTGTTCCCAGTGTCAGAAAACTAAGGCCAGTAATTCCCAACCCCCTGAGCATTTGACGTTGATCCCCCCCCCCCCTCCCCAAGCCCCTCCTCTGGACTTGGGCTCTTGACGCGAAAGGTCCCCTCCCCTCTACCCACCGTAAGAACAAATACATTCTTATCATGACCAAGTACACAACTCGTTATGTTGTCACAAAACCCGTACACTCCATAGACAAGGCCACGTGCGCCGATTTTATCAAAGAAGTAATTTTGCAATTTGGTTGTCTGCAGCAAATACTAACGGATAAAGGGACAAGCTTCCAAAATGAATTGATTAATTGGTTGTTACAATCCCTTAACATCATATACCTCAAATAAAACTCTTGGTGACCAGCTGACCGCCTGTGCCAATGCTGATCAGATAAACTGGGACCTCTACGTCCAATTCATTTGTTTCAATTTTAATACCAGTGTAAACACTAGCACAAAATTCACCCCTTTTCATCTTATGCAAGGCGTAGACGCTGCCCTCCCAGCTCAGGTGGTTAGCAAACAACATTCTCCCAGAGTACACGATTGGTGCCAAACTCTTCAACATAATCGGGAAACCACCCGTTTAAATTTAATACACACACAAAAACATCAAACCAAGTTGTTTAATAAGACCCATAAGAAGGGCACAATAAAAGTCAATGATCTTGTGTGGGTAAGAAACAGGGGACGTCACAAAGCGCTTACACATTGGTACCGTGGCCCCTACAGAGTGGTTCAAGACCTTGGGGAATCCACGATACAAATACAGACCAATAAAATGCAACCGCCAAAAACAGATATTTGTACACGCCACACGAAGCCAGCGTATATTTGCAAGAACTGTTCAGTATTAAATGTGTTAGTTTGAAGCTTGTAGTAATAGTTATTAACATGCAATGAAAGAGTGTTACAGGAACCCCACAATACAGAGTGCACTTATAAACAATGCACGTCCGCTGCTTGGAATTTGCTGAGGCCAGCTGTGTCCAGCAACAACTATGCCAGCGAGTGATACGCGGCACAGCCAGCATTCACCCCACCGCACGTCCCTCCACACCCGCAGCAGGGAAGCCAGCCAAGCCTGACAGCGCGGTTGCCAACCTCACGTGTCCACAGTACTGCTTAACGCGACATGAACCTGCTGGAGCAGCCCACTACAATTGGCACCAAATCACATTCTCCGCACACCACCTTGCGCACGAGCACGCTGGTTGTCATAGCAACGGCAGGCAGAGCCCGCTCACACAAGGAGAGGGGAGGACTCGCCAATCCCCTGGCGGTCACGGCTGTGGCGACCATGTGCGCTATCTTTGCACCAATTTTAGTCACACAGCCAGCCATGTACAGAGTCCACGCCGAGGTTTACTGGCGATCACGCCGGGCTGCGTCTATTATGAAGATAGTTACCAATTAATTCCCGTAGTTGTATAAATTATAAGCCACGTCTAAACCCAACTTGTTATATTTAATCCCAAATGGTTACTCTATGCTTCATTAATTATAATTATTAATTTTTTCACATTCCAATGTCCCGTGATAATTACTTTTTATTGACATGCTCAGAGAGGGTAGGCATTTAACACAATCTGATTATAGAAATGACAGATATTCTAAGGTTACACAATGTTTACTGTCAGCCTAGTTATCATCTACTTCAAATAATTTTAAAATATTATATTTAACTATTTTGCAACTATAATGAAAGCCTATTGACTAGGGATGTCAAACTCGATTCCAAGATTTCTCGATACCCGCGATTCTTGAAGAATCGTATAATCGAAAAACAGAAGACAAATAATCAAAGCATTAAAACTCAATTCTTTAAAATATGTAACCTATCACTAGAGGGACGATTCTGTAAATAGCAATCAAATGAAATAACACCGAAATACAAGTTAAAACGCGAAATAACACAAAATACAACAAATGAGCTATATCTCACTAAATGAGCTTTCTCGAAAAGAAGTAAACTCGTCTCCTATATTAAATCACGAATTTACTTTGGCACTGTAAAAATCTGGAGACGCGCGAGTCTCTGGAATATTGAGAAATTCTAGAGATGAAAAAAAATCTTGATTTCATTTTGAGACAATTTTTAAATCTCGGAAATCATAGTTCTAAATGCAACACCACACGTAAATACATTATTTTTTCTTGCGAAACTAAATGTAAACAAACATTCCAAAGATTACACAAGCATGTACTTCGAGATAAACTACAGAGAGTTCGACAACAAATCGCCTCCAATCATGCAAAGTGAACACTCACAACTCGAATGTGTGCAGTAATCTATGGCGGTAGCACCACTTGTTTACTAACATTGACGGATGTGCATGAAACGAATGTGTGATATCTAAATTGACACATTAAACGGACTAATTCATAAAATACTTAGTCTCATAAATTATGAAAGATGCTGCAGCTGATGTAAAAGACAGTAAAATGCCTATCCTTTGGACATTTTATGTAAAGATAAAAGTGCGGCGAGTGTAAAGTGTGCAAGAAATTAATACAAACACAGACCTGAACTGGAGGGGGAAAAAAAAATACAGATAATATTAATATTACGTGGCTACTGCTTGACTAGTTTATGTATGTATCTCATAATTCCTTTGCATTAAAATTTATTAGTGTAAATAATATATATATATTTTAAACTTCTTTGCATTTCCAGAAAAACTGTTTGTAAATTTACCAAAATGATACCGTATTTTAAAATTGCAACCTTTTAAATAATTACTGCTTTAAATTTTTAAACTATGATTGCTTTTCAATAAGTGCCAGTCTTGCAAACATTTTAATATAATCTTATGTTGGTGAGCATTTATCATGGCAATTGAGGTTTGGAAATATTTTCGAATAAACTATGTGGACGAAATATATGATATATATATTTGTACATTTTTAATACTCTCTCATATGCCTCTTTTTAACCTTTGGGAATTTCATATGAATATGCTCCCACTGTTCGTGTTATATTATTTATGTTAGTAATAGGCCTACTACTAATGTAGGCCTGGTTTATATAATTTAATTTCACACCCTCCTATATTTTATTTGTTCTGTAAAGTATGTGTATGTAACAAAATGAATCACGAGTTTTGGAATTGAGAATCAAGAGTGGTACCGGCATTGAGAATCGAGGAAAAGTGGAATCGTTACATCCCTACTATTGATGTAAATGCATAAAATATATTTCTGTACTGTTCTAATCTCTCTCTGATGGTATACACGTCGCAAGTAAGTTATAGCTTCACTGGTAGTGAGAACTATGGCAGTTGATAGTTTAGGTAAACAAAAAGCAAGAAACAAAGTTCAGCCACACAATTCATAAAATTCTACATGTTATGACTTTTACTATAGTAGCACATGTCAACACTGATATTTTAATAAATTTCAAATTATATCCACACTTTTATATACGACCATATTACACCTTCTATACAACAGGATTGCAGTGTCAGTGTTAACCTATATAAATCCCCCTCCCCTTTCTCCCCCAATTCGTTGCAGCAGAAGACGAGAGCGCAGACGCCGATAGTGGCCAAAGATGGCCAGGTAGTCACAGACACATGTTCCAAATATCAACAGTTGTAGGCATTTTCCTTCAATATAATGTTAACAATTTCTTACACAAAATGCTAATTCAGTCAAGTATTTGAGCTATGCTAACATTCAGGGGGCGTTAAGATAGCCTACTGATAATAATTCAATAATTTTAATATCGAGAGGTCTGGATATACAGAGAAATTAGTTCACAAATATTCTACAGCAGTTACAGTGTCAACAAATAGGCCATTTCAATTACTACCTCATAAATATTTTCCACAGTTATATTCTACTGCTCAATGCAACAAACAAGGGCTGTCAGCTAGTGTATCAACCTGTAAATTACTATGTTCTTGGCATATAGTATAACATAATTTTTCAAAGGCTTATAAGACCTCATAATGGTTATAATCCTGCTCTTCTGGACAAGCTATATAAGTAATTGACCAAAAGACTCATTAATAACTTCTAAATTTACTGAAAATTTTTTTTCAACACTCCAGGTTATAATTTTTTTTCTTCAATTTATACATAAGCTAGTAACTAACTCACTATATGTAAAGATAAAATCGACCAACATAATAAATCAAACTGGTGGATCAAAAAAAATGTCTTTTTCTATAAAGGTGGCCTAGAAATATATTGAATGCCAGATAAGCATATAGTAGACTAAGCCACAACACTTTTAATTACTATTTTCTAGCCTTATGCTTGTGAAATCAGTACTAATATGAATGAATCTATAGTAATTATTAAGGGGCATCCTCTGGCCAAGTCATAATATACGTATATATGAAGTTAACCAATCATAATTGCAGACATAAAATAATTCAGTTATATAATTTCAAATGAAAAGCAAGCAAACAATATACTAGGTCAGCCTAATTCAAATGGTGTTGTTATATCTGCACAGTTTCCTTTAAGTCTTTCAACTACTAAAGCCTAAGTCCAAGAGGATGAAGGATCAGGATTAATTTATTCCATAAATATTTTAAGTACCAGATCTCCAATTACTATTGGGTTCAGTAATATAAAGTAAAGGCGGAGTAAGAAAATTTTAAGCTAGTTGAACTGAAACAAGGTGTTATTTCACAAAAGAGTACAAACACTCTTAATAATGGTTCAAAATGCAAACAGCATTTCTGTTTTTAATTACATCTCTGTGCTGTGGTTGTGTTCCATTTTTTTCCTATCCTTAGTAATTTACGTGTTATTGCATTCCAATAAAATATAATGGGTCACAACGGTCCATTGGACATATATACTTAATTGTTTTCAACTATGTAATTAAATTCATATAATAATTAAATTCATATAACTTGCACAATGATGCATATTAAATCCTATATAATGTAATGCCGTACACAAAGATACACCGCAAAGTGAAAATGTGACAAATGAAAAATAAACACCCAGCGTATATCAGTGCCAATAAACTCGAAGTTCACACAATATAAACTGTAAAGTGAATCTTCCAATATGCACAAAGACTGTACCCAGAAACCGGTGCAAATACTAAGTGAATTCCAGAATATTATAACGGCTTACGACAGACAGTTCTAACTAAAATCATTACCAACGTGGTAATATTAAAAATATTTTTATCTGTGCAAGTAATAGTTACTCATATATAAATGTGCGATGTAACTTCTAATAATTTAAATTTTGTGTTGTTCAACCTTGTAAAACCAATAACTTCAGCCCGAAGGTGCTATTCATTGTAAGGTATTGTTTTAATTAACGCCTACCATGGGATGCGTGAAAATACCACAAGTGCACAAACTTTCCCACTACCACTTACCCACATCCATACCCCTAGAAATTATAGGGGGCCTTTAAACTTTGAATAATAAATGTGGTGGTGGCGCACCCCACCCCATCTGTGGTTTCATGCTATCATGTGCACAGGTATTCCATTAAATTTTCTTACAAAATTGTGAACCTTGTAAATGTATTAATTAATCTCCCTGCCTTGACATAACAACATTCTTTTTTAAATCAACCTCTATTCTTGTTCAGTTAAATGTCACGGGATCTCGAATTGGGTACTCCACCCTCGATACTGTCACAAATATAAATTGCGAATGCCACCACCCGTCTTAAGGATACTGGTACCCTACGAACTACAGCAAGACTTGTGTAACCTCATGGACCCCACCTCGAACACCTAACCTCAATCTTTGGAACTTCTAACTTACAGCAGCCGGGACGGACAGCTTGTTCAACCGAGGATGTAAAGTAGCTGGCTCCAGGAGGCCCGAACAACAGAACTTAGAAATTAACCTTGCATGTACTATGGATTTGAGCAGCGCCCCCGTTTTAATAACACCTCTGAGTGACCTAGCGACAAGTATAAAAGCGAGAGCCACGCTCCCCCCTCCCCATCTGGCAGACGATGCGTGAGGCAACAATGTTAGTGTCAGCGAGACAGAAGAACGCTGGGCTATCTAAGAGATACGTCTTACTGGTGAGCACAGTCCGGCTACGCGGTAGGGTGGCATTCCCTTTATTGAGACCCCACAATTAAAGAGTAATATCACGTAGCAAGGCAAGAGTCTATTGCAAAGCTATATTCTTGTATCCGTCGACTGGACCCTGTAGGCACATGAATCCTTGTGCTATTGGAATACGACATGCTCATGAGTGCTAGTACTCGAAGGGGCGAAGTCGTAAAGTAGAGTGCACATGCCAAACGTGCAAAAATGTGTCACATGTCAACGTTAACAGATAGAATTACATATACTAGTATGTATATGCAATTCCATTAACATATTATTGAAAGTTTAATGGTGAATATTATTCATTGCCAAATTGATGGAGACTGAAGAGACAATTATTAATGTTGAATAATTATATGCAGTAAGAGGTAGTAGTATTTTTTTTTCTAACATTTATTTTGAAGTACTTACTTCGCTGTGAATAACCTATAGAAATACACATTACAGAACTACAAGTTATGTTTACCATTTTCTGAAAAATATAATTTAATTTATTACAGTAAATGGTGTAACATTTTACTCTGTAAATTAATATTTGTGGTATTAATGTGTACAGTACGTTATATGTTTTTGTGAAAATCTGTTATTGTATTATATGTCATGATTCTTTATGTAAAATATCACTATTGTTTTGTTAGTGAAGATGATTATATTTATATTGTCTTGTTACTGTACTGTACTTTTATGTAATGATTTCTATGTAAAATATGTTACCGCTTTGATACTGTCTTGACATGTTCACGCCGCCCTCGCGCTATGTCCCACTCGGGGACAAGACAGATGATGCTTGCCGCTGCACCAACCTCATTACAGGGACCAGTGCATTTGTATGTAGTGAGCCGTTCACACACGAATGGGTTAAGGGAACCGTTCAGTGTTCTGAAAGACACGCCACGAGTAAACAGCATGTTACGTGTTTACTTCTGCGATTAAGTGTGATCCCCCAAAAGCAGAACCTAATGCATGGCTGAGGAAATATTATCTCCTCTTTGCGTCCTTGCATTAAAGTGTATTTTATTATTTATTAAGTGTTCGCCCATGTGGTTCATGTGTGCTCATGTAGTAATTCTTTAGTATAATTTTGCAGTGTTTTGTCATGTGTTATTTTGTTCTAGAGGCGTAAATCATATTTATCCTTTTTATTAAAATATGCAGTCAAAGGCGCTTGCAGTTCCGGCAGCCATCCTGTCAATTTAGCCATGTGACATTTAAACAGTTTGCTTATTAAATTTGAGCTAATTTAATATCACCGTTTCAAAAGGGCTTTTGTGTGTAATCCGTACTTTTAATTTATTTTAAAGAGTGTTTATGTGTTCTGCATGCCTGTCCCGGCATTTACTGAATATTCTGATTTACAAGACACACTTGGCAACAGCGACCTAAGACTTTCCAGAATATTAACACTACAAAAATATGCAATTAATTTGCTCAATTGTATTTCTGCCTGCAATCGCTTTCTTATATATCTTGTTCCACATTTGTATTTTGTGAACATTTCCCTAGCAATGCTGGCAGGAAGATGTTTGTTAGTAACAGTATCTCCACGCCACAGGAGCTTCACCTTTGTACCAAGTAAGTAGAGTTCAATAATTAATCGTAACATACCGGAAAATTTCTCTTATGCTCCTCCCGTGTGCCGACCCTCCTCTCCACCGACTCGCAACCCTGGAAAGTTTAACGATTACATAATTTCAGAGTATTTTCTGCACTTTTCGTCCGCAACGGTCCCTGGCAGGCCTCGTGTGCCAAGCCCACTTCAGACATAGGGACTTGTACATGTTATCAGTGTATGCCCATTCTGGTAATACAACTTGTTTTTTAATTATTTATTTAATTTCCACCATAGGAACTGGCCCTCTCCAGCAAGTGTTACCACATGGTTAGGTCACCACGTGTAGGACAGTGTAAGTGTATAACAGTGACTTTGTCAAAACCTAAGTAGACGTGTGCTCCGGGGGGATGCCACCACAGGCTGACGACCTGTAACGACCCTGAGAGACTGAGATCCTCGTGCTTTTCCGAGATGTAGAGAAGCTGGTGCCCTGGAAACAACTATATCCATGTCCATCAGTATGCAAAAAGGTCCGTATCTTAATCAGGCACATCCTGCCCCCTGCAAGCAGCCGAGCATGTAAATGTATTCCATATCCTACAGTTTAAAAAGCTCAAAAGCACATCTATGGAAGCTAATAAATAAATTAATAAACAGGCGATACTACTCACCAATTGTGGATGAATTTTGCAAAGCATATTTTCCACTTTGTCTGGTTATCATAGCATGCATCTTCATAGTCTGTGTTTTCTTAACAGATGAATTATTTTTTTCTTTATTAGCAGGGACAGTAAATGTAAAATCTTCAGCTTGTGGCAAGCAAAATGTACTTTCCATTTCATGTTCATCTATAACAAGCAAGAAAGCACTCTCAAGTGACTATATATACTATAGTCCATTCATGGTTTCTTAGGATGTTTATGAAATCCTGCTAAATTCTACTTTTGGTTACTGATTAAGTATCCTTCAACTACACATAAACATTAACACAAACACTGCCATGTTACTTCTACTTTTATATTATAACAGTCAAATACATTGTTCATTGTTTACAGCTGTTCAAAGTATTATGTCATTTCAAAAATCATTATATACAAATATTCACAATTTAGGTATATAACAATATTTAGGTCAGCTTTATAACTTTTTAACAATGTCTGTATTGGTGATAGTTCTTACAGTTATTATTTTACAGTGTTAACATATTTGTTATACGAAATATAGCACATTACACATAATTAGAGACATCAGTTTATCGCAGCACACAGACATCGCGGAATTTACACGAAATACATAGTTTCTAGCGAAAAATTACATACCTTTTGAAAAACAACAAAACACACTAAAAATAGGCACAGAAAATACATTTCTGCTGTGAATCCTCATGTTTACGACGCTAATTCGATAAATTCTTTCAATATGTGGTCGGGATCAGAAAGTCGACACAATCGATATATTGAAAACGCCGCAGAGGCAATTATGATATGTTTCAGAAATAAACTGATATCTGTGACTTTTTTAAATTAAATAATTTCATTTGTACTATGTCCCTTTTCACTTTATGTTGTATAATTATTGTAACCTTGTTGGTAGTATACAAATGTGATAAATAGAAAAATTACCAAACACTTATCTAAAAAATGGTAACAAAATAAATTTTACGTCGCCACTAGGTTATGCAGCAAAGGCAAGCAGTATGCTCCATAGATTCGTGTATCTATGGTATTAGCAAATGTATTTTTCCTGTTACGTTCTTTTATGTAAATGTGTTTTTAAAACTATCCAGGTTATGTTAGGATAATTATTTTTAATGGATTTTTTCTAGGCAGCATCCTGTGTAAAATTTTAATTTTAAGAACAGCTAGGTTCTAGATTACTAGAAATAATAGTTGGAAAGGATGACTATGAATAGAATTTTATTGCTCATAAGCAAATTTTTTTACGTCGACACCGTCGAGAAAAGAGTGTTTCAGTTTGGTCGGTAGGTCAGGAGTTTGTTATCAGTTAAGACCATAGTAAAACTGTATCGAGAGTTTTTATTTTATCTGTGTGTATTGACGTCTTCCGCCGGCCATAAATTTGTGTCCAGTTGCCGTAACGTTGTTGATAACGAAAAACCAATTTTGGCATAATGTAAGAACAGATTAAGAAATAGTTATTTACCATGACGGTATAAAATGAAACAAGTTCTTAAAAACATTTGTGACCTAGTTTGATAAATGTAAATGACAAAGAAAGACCATTCAGTTGAAGTTAAGACATTTTCAAATGATTAATGGTACAGAATTACGAGTTGAGAAGGCCACCCATTATTTATAGTAATAATGATTTTATTGTACATTTTTAATGTTAGTTATTTTAACTCATTTTTGAGTTAACCTAAAGAAATAATTATTTTTAATGGATTTTTTCTAGTTGTTGAGGAATAGATTCCTATTTAATTATTTTAGCAGTACATTCCAAGTCAAAATTCTTTAAACGCATTAGTTTAGTTAATTAAATGAAATTTTAAACATGAATACATATAAAATGTTTGTGATTTTAATTTTTATGTTAAAGTATGTTAACAGCTTGATTTTAAAGGAAACTAATTTTTATCTAAATTCCTTCTATTTCATACCAAAATGTAATAAAAAGGTATTTTTGTTTATTTACCTGATGTATTTTATTTTTGTATGAATTTTATTTTAATTGTTTTTATATTAAAATTTAAACATTTTTGGAAAACATAATCTTTTATTTCTAAATAGTTAATTTCACCCTCCCTTTTTATGAATTTGGTTAATTTCAAAGAAGCTATCAATTTTATTAATTATTTTATTTAATGAACTTATTAATTTTTTTTACTTTTACATCAGTGATTATCTGTCATCGTGCATGACCTCTTGCATGCAGTGAAAGTGAGTTTGAGCTCTACCTAAAATTGATGAAATGATTAAGTTTTGGGCTTCAAGGGTGCCCCTGTTTGTAGAAAGTACCTTGTGGTGGAATGCTCCCAGCAGAATTTAATACAGACCAGTAATTGAAACAGATGATAATGGAGCAAAGTTTTTCAGAGATGAGTTTTCAGAGATGGTTATGGAGGAGATGCAAGATGGTATTTAATTTTATGCAATGTTGAGTAGATGATAAGATGCAGCTGAAGAGCAGCTATAGTGTATAGGTAATTGTGAAGTTGAGAGAGTGTGCCTCAATTTAAGATGTTTACTCCTTTAAAGAGAGTTAAAGGGTTTAGTAGTTTTAAGTAAGTTATTTGAGTTTCCCCTACACCTCCCTCCACCACGAATCTATAAATTTTGAAGCTGTTTCAGTTATTTTAGTTTTGTTTTGAACATGTTAAACTAGTTAAAAGAGTGGTTAAAGAATAAACCAATACAAAGTTAAGATTGAGATCAATCGATTGATTAACAAGATTAAAGTGCATGAATGATTAGATTCCCCCAAAACCAATTTACCCTTCTCCTCCTTTTATCCTACTCCCCTTTATCCCACTTTCCGTTTGGCCCTTCTTTCTTACCCCCCCCCCCCCTGAATTCCTCCTTTCTCTCCCCTTTCCCATTTATTTCCCAGATTTTTTTAAATATTTTACAAAGAATGAATTCAATAAATATACAAAAAAGAGATTTATACCACACCACCACAATTAACGTGTTTTTACTCATAATCTAGTTGATTTACCTCTGTACCTAAGATTGTTTACCATTTGACAAGCAAGTATTAAGTCTTGCCTATTTTATAGGATATTTCCATCCTATTCTGCCATGTATGATTCCCAGTATGTATGACTAATGTGTTTCTTATGCCCCTTCTATAATTATATATGTACATGTTATTTCTCAGTCCTTTTATTATGTTACTGTAGCCACTTTTATGCAATGTTATGTGGTGATTCTATTTCTGAGGGCTGAGTTTCTTTCATTTGAAGTGGACCTACTACTTATATTTTTCCCCCATTATCGTACATTGGCACAGTATGAGTAGACAACGTGATAGTTAATCATTAATACATATTATATTTCATTGGTAACAAAGCACCTTCTGTAAATGCTTTTAAAAAAGATTTTTACTTAAATTTCAACACTAAATAATACAATACACTACCCAACAACTATAAAAAAAATACTACAATACAATAAGATTTATGAACCCACATGGTAAAATGCACTATGAATAATCTACTATATTGCATGGTAATGTATATCCTAGAGTTATACAAATACATGATATTTATACTTATGAACTGTAAGCTGGAAACCATATTTTCATGGACAAAAATCAGATTTTTAATGTCAGCTGTGTGCTCAGACTACTTACAAAATAAGTATTTATTTTATAATACCATCATTTTAAATTCAAACCATTCAGTCCCAATCTCCATGATCAACGACACAACATTTATGGTCAACACTGTACTCAACAAGGAATCATAGCGGTTGTTTTGAGTATCCTACATGTGGGAGATCTGATTTGTCGAAGTTTCTGCATCAACCAACAGGCAGTACATGGTTAATTATGTTAATTGGCTGTAAGAAGTACGCTCGATACAGGTACAGTGACCACAAACAAAAATTAATAATTGCAACGGAAGAACTTTTTAATAAACTCGCGACTGAACGGGTTAATAAAGTGGAATCTCATAATATATAAGTACAGCAGAACCCCCAATTTTACTAGCCCTTATTTTACGAATACAGTGATTTTAATTGGTTTTCAAGAAATGTCAAAAAACCCCAAAAGGTCAATAAAAAAAATAAAATACTTAATCCAGCAAAACTTTTCTAAGAACATTTTTAAGTCCAGTTTTTTCTTTAACATAATTCCAGCAATATTAGTGATAAAACCAATTATCTGAAATCCAGACACAGTATATATTCTAGTAGAGTTCTAGCCCAGGTACAAAAAGTCCAAGAGTTATAATTTCTTTGCTGATTTCTAGTGCCCAAAAATATTATCTACCTGTACATATTTGACTAATACATTTACCTAAAAAAGATTGATTGTGAGTTTGAGATTCACTAGACACAGTGCTTTTACCAAAAACTTTCTGATCCTTTGTTGACCTTGATATTTCAAAAGTGACATTTTGATCTGAAGCTTTTTGGTTTCCAGTGCTCAAAGTTGATTTTGCTCCTGTGCCACCTGCAAAAACAAAAAAAAATTGTGACAAAGAAGTATACTTTATCTGAAGTTCAAATGAATGCTATTGTTAGTCATTCTTGCAAATTTGATAATACCTAACTTGACGTTACACAACAAAACACTGATGCGATTCATAGAGCATAAGCACTACCAGAAATATTTTAAGATACAAATGGCAAAGGACAAATAAAGATTTTGATTTTTTCAACAGTTGAAACTATTAAAACATAATTAATTTTCCATGGCAAGAATAATTTTAATGGAGAGGTCAAACAAAGCAACTTACAAAATAACATTTTGGCAATGTCATACCAAACCACTAAAGAAATAGCATTGAACCATCCCCACGCCACACACCTTATTCTTGAAGAGTAAAATTTACCTAAATAATTGAGTATTGTGCAATAAAAATTGGTCGAGTAAAAACCATTATGACAATTTTCAAAATTCTCAAGAAATCACACAATTTCTTGACCACCAAATTCTTTTCCCTGACTTTTTCAGGTTTTCAAGGTTTCCGAGGGTGCACGAGTGGGAACTAGATAAGCAGGCTGGCCAACAAGCTCGAAGAAGGGCCTGACCAGCTAGGTCCCATCAAGATAGACTAGGAACCTAGGGTTGATGGTGGATGAGCCACAAGGTTAACAGCATTCACAGCATTAGATAAGAGTACCACCACAGCAATAGGTTTATCTGGCAGCCTGCAGGTAGTAATTCCACCAGTCCATTGTAAGCCACAACAGGCCTAGTAAGCCAATGGCTGAAAACTAGTACAGTGAAACCCTGTTATGAAGTTCCCACTTAAGAAGTTTCCTGCTTAATAAGTTGAATAATTTTGCAGCTTGTCTATATGCACATGTGTAATTTGACCCTTTCAAAAAGTTTCCCTGGTTAATAATCATTATTTTTTCAGTCCCTTCAAAAACGTCTTAACAGAGTTTTACTGAATATTATTTGACAGCAAAACGTGACATGCCAGACAAAAATGGTAAACGACTCAAGCTACATTTGGAAACATAATACATATTGCTAGACTGACAGGAAAGATAACGGAAACTGTGAATGTTATGACTGAGACACGGACGTTACTGAGCTGAGCGAAACAAATTTGAGAGTGAATAAGCAGCTGGAACAAAGGAATGGATACCAAATTTACTGGGTGGGAAATGAAAGAGGAAACACGTGTGTCTAATACTAATGGAGATGCCAAGGAAGACCAAGAAGCTGGGATGTGGTAGGCAGAGTACCCAACAATACTCTGGAACGAGCCGCAGCTATGTGGAGCTGAAGAATAACTGACTGTTTAAGTAACACAGACAAAAAGCACCGAAACAAGCCCTCCTCTGGCATATTTAGTTCTGAACCTAAAGAAATTAGAAAGAAGCTCAGTGCTTGCTCAGACAAAAAACAACTTTGAAGGGATGTTTCACGGTACTGCCACATATTAAAAAACTGAACCTTTTGATGCTTGGGACATGGCTAACTTCAAAAGAGTGATTACTCAGAGAGATGACAAAAATACTGGCTTTGCAATGTATTCTTATTTTAAAAAAAACACGTTTCCTTAAAAAGCAAAAATAAATGGAAAAACGTAGACCTGGGAAGATCAAAATAAATGGCTGATGTGAAAATAATAGTTAAAAAGAAATGGCACACAGTAAAACAGCACTCAACTGGACAAGAATGCAGTACCCTCAAGAACAGCATATACCTGATTTTACAAACACCTGATTTAACGAGGGCAGCAATTTGATAATGCCATTCTAAAAAAAAAAAAAAAAAAAACATTATTATTATTATTATAACAAGGGGTGAGAACGCCCATGTCTAAAGTTCAACCAGCCATGTATGGGACTTGTGACATCACAAAGTGAAGATTTGTTCTACACCCACACCTCTCCCACACCACTCAACACCTAGTTATCTCTGTGAACTTTACAGTCCATTATTGCCAATAAAAGAATGAATTAACCCACTTTTCTCCCATTCAGCCCATAGTACCACGATTTGCATCGTGATGATAGTTATTATGCGCAGAGTTTGGTTTTCGGATACTTTAGTGATATTGCTGTTAAAAATTTGATTTTAGCTTCTCTTTTTGGTTTCAGAGTTCAGCTTTCATTTTGAATTGACTGGACAGCCTACTTACGCCATGTTTATTGGTGTATGACTATTTACATTTTCAGATTTCTATCATCTGCTTTTGACTTATTAACAACTCGTTCCCGAGGTCATATGTATTCTTCTAGATTATAATTTCATTCTACAGTCATCAGAATACTAAAATCAATTAATACCTATATTTTAAATTCATGAAATGAAAATCATCTGAAAATGGAATCTGCACTTCTTGAAAAATATGCTGCTTCCAGTTTAAACTTAACTTTTATCGGCATCAAATAGTTATCATACTGTACTTTCTGGGGTATTATTTGATTCTGAAGATGTCTGAATATTGAAATCTATTTGTAATAAAACAACCTATTTTTCCTCAAGAAGCTACGACTTTGTATCTGGTGATGCAAAACACATTTTGCGCTTTGGCAATGCACACTCTACTCTTCAACTTTGCCCCATCTTCGAGCACGCCACTCACACTGGGGCCAGTCATCACTCTTAAACATTAGAATGGGACATGTGCCTACAGGGTATGCTGGCACACATCAAGTGAGACTACAGACACATGGCCAGAAATTGTATTCTTCGCAGAAACTCCAAGAAGACGTCACGCTGTCCCCCTACTACCGTAAGATTTTACTGTTGACTGGGATATCGCTACCCTCCAGAAAATCCAAGCTAGTGCCATGGTTTGCCACTGGAAGCCAGCACCCAGTCTACTCCAGCAGCATCCAACCTCCAGCCTCTGACAGATTCAATAAGGAATGTCAACACCTCCAACAGAGGTGATAATAAATGAGAGGTACCCCTACAGTCAGAATAAACAACCCCTGCAGAGAGAGTCTAGCCACCCCCCGCATGCCTCGGAGAGCCAACAAGTTGGAAAAATTAGTATAAAAGGATTAACCTGGCACGTGGCAGTGCGTGCGCCCTACAGCTTACAATAGGCCAAGTGTAGCAGTAGCGGTAAGTGGTTGCCAACACTTCTCTCCCAGTCTGCGAAGGCCACAAAATCTTCCTTGAAAGGGCTCAAACCACTAGACCACTTTGTGAACGCGCTTCAAGAAGTACAGTTCTTCTGCACTCTCCAAGCCTGCGAAGGTCGAAAAACTATCAAAAGAACGCTGACCACTAGCCCTCCCACGATTGTGCTCCGGAGGACGGTTCCAGAGATTCTCCACTTCGCTACAACTGCCAGTAGATTCTGCCACTGCTGGTCGACTTCATCCAGAGGCTCTCGAAGATGTCCCCCTGCTCATTCCACCGACCTAGTAAACATCCAGCCACCCCTTCCTTCCATGGCAGCTGTCAGGCTGACGTCCCTTCTGGATCTCTCGGTTACTCTAATTACCAGTCTGCTAATTTGATTATGTTTCTTCAGAACACAGCCTGGTTAAGACTAGGCGATATCAAATGCGCTAGTTATTTCATTTTGCGTCAGTTCTGATAATCATACCTAGTTCTTGCGCAGACCGCCTGTGCCTGTATTAAATGCTAGGTAGCTTCCATTTTAATTATAATTTTAGGAGTTAGCGAAGCATCAGTGTCTTACATATTTCAGATTAGTAAAATATGTATTATTTACTGTAATCTTGTAAGTGACATTTCTAACTTAATTTGTGTAAACTTTGGACCCCATAATTAATGTGTTGGTAATTTTAAGCTCTTGCTCTCATATTTCAGTAATTATCTACCGTAAGGAAAACCTGGTATCCGCTTGCAAACCTCTCAGATAGTATACACACACATTAAGAGGCAAACAGAAATCTGCTAATCTGTAGACCTTCGGCTGTGCCTTAAACACTAGCAACTCTAACCTTCTATGAGGTACAACCAGACCGGATACTCTGTTCAACTCCCAGCTTGCAAAGGCCGGAGAATAACTAGCAGTGCTCAGGCCTGATTGGCCTTTTGTGGGTTGTTCACCGAAGGCCCAGTGATCTGCACCACCCTTAGTTCAATCAAAGCTTGCAAAGATAGGATGCTAGGAACAAAGCATGTAATCACTGTGTCCTCCAAGTACACGTTTAGGACCACCTAAAAATACCAGTTTTACCTCCTACTCGTACTTGCTACGAGAACCGACCAGGTTGGATGTTCGCCTCTTCCCCCAGCTTACAAAGAGTTTGCAACACTTTGAGTTGACCGACCTCTAGCAGATGTTGCTCCCAGGTCACCAGTTATCACAACTACCCTCCGTTCAAGTCCCAGCTTACGAAGGCAGGACCTGGGAACACCGGGTAATACACTGTGTCCTAGGAGTCTTCCCATAAGGCAGCTTTCAGTTAGACAGTTCACAACTGAGTTTAAATACCTTGTGCACGGCAAGATAGATTGAGCAAGCAAGGTAAAAACACCCTGAGGCTACCTGAGAGAGCTACTTACTTTTACGTCAAAGAAAGTCACCACTAATAACAGTAACACTTCTCAAACTAGTCAGGACATGGTACCTCTATTCAGCCCACTAATACAAATAGCCCCCGGTAAACAAATTGCTATTGAAAGGCCATACGACAGAGAGGAGAGGCTATTCTAGGACTTGATTGACCATGGCATAGATATTCAACTTACTAGAACCTCCCAACCCAGTTGTTACTCTAGAAAAGCATCCCATCTCTCCATGCCTCGACAAGCCCACAGCTAGGAAGATCATCCACGTCCGTCTTCAGAACCAGGTACTGAAACACCGAAAGATTTTCTCTGTAACTCCTGACTTTGTACCAACACATCAGCCTACTAGGC